>JAODLL010019408.1:0-26454 GCA_026546735.1 Forbesichthys agassizii | reverse complement strand
TTCAAGGAATCTATTGTTGCTAATTTCATAGTGTGCCACTAAGTCCTGGAATGTAAGAAAGCTACTGCCCTGCATTAAATGCTTTAGATGACTTATCCCTTTTTCATACCACAGTGGGAAATTTAGCGATTTCTTATTTTGCAGGATGTCAGGGTTGTTCCAGATTGAAGTAAGTCTGCATGGGATAGGAGTATATCCTTGACTAAAGAGGTTGACGCCTCTCTGTAGAATGCTGTTTTACAAGGTAGACTAATTTTGCAAGAAGCACACTGCAATATTATTAGGAATACAAGAGATCAGCTTATAGAATGTCTCAAGATATAAGATTAGGGCAGTTTTTAATTGCACTTGAGGTAGATATTAAGTAAAATAAAGGAAAATTGTGGAATTACAAATGTGAATTTATATCTGTGATTATATCTATATGATTGTCCAGCATATGAAATAACTTCCTAAATTGTGCATATGAAAATGGCTTGCAGTAAATAAAGGAATAGTTTATTTACTTTAAATGTATGTTAATTCTATATTTTACATACAGCATTCTTCTATATTTGACATTCTTCTTAAATTTTATGTTACATATATTGGCTATCTGTTACACTAGTGTGCAGGATAATGCAAAACAAATCTCTTTGGCATTAGTAAAGTGAATTTTTTTTTAATAATATGAAATGTATATTATTTTATGCAAATAGGTACATGATATACTGTATACCTAAAACATATAAGCAATTCAAATTAAACTAGTCCCTGAGGAGATTTATGATATCTAAGATATTCTATTTTACATATCATAAGTTAGAATAACATAGATATACATACATATCACACTTTATTGAATAGGGAGTGTATGAATACATTATTATTTGCATTAAGATTGTGACCTGTTCCTGCAACAAACAAATAATGCTTAAATGTTCAATAGTGAAATTACAGTATGTGCGCATGCACAAGGCCAAAACCAATACCCACATAGATATAACCAAGGTATTTTTAAGCAGTATTTTTATTATTAAGTGTGCTACTTTTATGTAACCATCATGACATTATGCGCATGTGCAGAAGGCTTAAACCAATACCAACAATATGTGATAATTAGTTGTATAAACACCATTTTCAAAGCTGTTTTGCATATGAACTGCAAATCATTTATCCCTATTTACATTCTGTCCGCAATGTGAATAGATCTCTTATTTCCACACAATATGCAAATCAGCCCAATTAGGTTTGGTAGGGCAGGTGTCTCTATTGTCAACAATAAAATGCAGATGTAGGGTCATGCAAGGTCCTGAACAACTTGTACTGTTTCCATCCTCAAGGAGTGGTGATAAAATTATATAAAAAAGATTTTAAAAAAGATTCATGTAATATGCAGGTTTGTAATACCAGTAGTCATTTCATCAATTACTAGTCGGATGTATACTATATGTATACAGACATGTAATGTAAAATATGACTAGTTGACATCGGTTTGGTGTATATTGTATCTGCTGGTGAAGTGGTGAAAATGAAAATGCTAGCAGGCTGTAGTATGTAGTAGTGTGTGTGTGTGTGCCCGCTGTGTAGTATTGGAAGAACTTGAAATTGTGTGAATGGACATATAGTAAAGAGAAGTATTGAATGTTTGAATTAAGAGTTTTATAGTATGATTGTTGAATAGTTTAATAAGTAAATAAGTATAATATGTTGTTTAGTGAATGTAATTGTCAGAATAACATTAACATAACATTAATAATAATAATAATAACATTAATATTGTGGTTAAGACACCACAGTTCCATCCATTCATCTTCATCCGCTTATCCGGAGTCGGGTCGCGGGGGCAGCAGATCCAGCAGAGGACCACAAACCTCCATTTCCCGAGCCACATTAGAAAGCTCTGACTGGGGGATCCCAAGACGTTCCCAGGCCAGTGTGGAGATATAATCTCTCCACCTAGTCCTGGGTCTTTCCCGAGGCCTCCTCCCAGCTGGACGTGCCTGAAACACCTCCCAAGGGAGGCGCCCAGGGGGCATCCTTACCAGATGCCCGTACCACCTCAACTGGCTCCTTTTGACGCAAAGGAGCAGCGGCTCTACTCTGAGTTCCCCACGGATAGCTGAGCTTCTCACCCTATCTCTAAGGGAGACACCAGCCACCCTTCTGAGAAAATTTCGGCCGCTTGTACCCATGATCTTGTTCTTTTGGTCATGACTATAGGTGAGGGTAGGAACGAAAATTGCCGGGAAGATCGAGAGCTTTGCCTTCCGGCTCAACTCTCTTTTCATCACAACGGTGCGGTAAATTGATAGCAATACCACTCCCACTGTGCAGATTCTCCGGCCAATCTCCCGCTCCAATGTACCCTCACTCGAGAACAAGTACTTGAACTCCTTCACTTCACTTGGGGTAAGGACTCATTCCCTACCCGGAGTAGGCACTCCCTCGGTTTCCTGCTGAGAACCATGGCCTCAGATTTTGCGGTGCTAATCCTCATGCCAGCCGCTTCAAACTCAGCTGCAAACCGATTCGGTGAGTGCTGGTGATGGTGCCATCAGGACCACATCATCTGCAAAAAGCAGTGAGAAGATCCCCAGGTCACCGAACCACAACCCCTCCCCACCACGACTATGCCTCAATATCCTGACCATGAATATCACAAACAGGATTGGTGATAAAGCGCAGCCCTGGCGGAGATCAACTTACTGCTGAGAATCTGCACACAGTTCACGCTTTGGCCATACAGGGCTTGCCCTTGGATTGCCCTTACAAGGGACCCCCTCACCCCATACTCCTGCAGCACCTCCCACAGTATCTCCCAGGGGTCCCCGTCATACGCCTTCTCCAGATCTACAAAACATATAAACATATACACAGAAACACAATATATATTTAAATATATGATTTTCTTTTTACGGTATCGAGTATCGAGAACCATGGAATTTCACTGGTATTGGTATCGACTAATACATTTCTGGTATCCCTACTCTGGGTGGGATACGTTGTCCCGTGCTTTGGCAATTTTAAAGGTATTTTCCTTGGTGCTCAGTTTCTCTCCCCTACGTAAAATGCTCCTTGTTTGTAGAAGGGGTGGGTGTTCTGGGTGGTTCAGGGGCTAGGGCAGGTTCCAAACCCGAAAGAAAATACCTCATATAAACACTACGTTCGGAAGAGAAACGGCCAACCCGATCGAAATTTCATTCCGAAACAGAGAGGAAGTATAACCCGTTCCATGACCCGATTGAAAGGATTCTACCATGTAAGCGGTTAAACCCAATTACTTCCTGGTTGCGTTCATGCGCATGCCCCGTCTTACGTTTTATGTGTCGGTAAACTATTCTGCACAGCCACTGTACAATGGATGTATTATACAAACAGTACAAAGTCTGGACAAATCAACTGCGACGCACGCAAATAAGTTAATGGGAGTTAAGTACCGACCACGGAGCTTTGATAGCGGGTGTTGGCTAGTGCGTGCACCTGCTGGGAGAGCTGAGGAACTAAGCTAATATTTTTTCTGCAAAAACACTATATAATAGCCTACTCACGGCATGGAGAAGTATGCTAACAGTGATAAGAGTAGTCTTTTTTCATCTTCTAGAGCTCTCCATCTGTGGAAATATTTTTCCATATAGACACTTTTTTCAGGTTTTTCCTTGTCTCCATATTCTTGCCAAAACATGAGGAATACTGGGTTTTACACAAAGACATGCTATGTGCTTTGCATCGGCGTCCGCCATTATTCAGTAACCCTTTTCATATAAAATGTGTTTAAACATTGTAGAAAGTGAAAATATTTGGTAGCGCATATTTAAGTTCTGAAACTGTGCCTGCACGGTATGTACCGTCACCGTTGTTTGTACACAATAAATCGCTCTATTGCACACTTTTCAAACACAAACTGGTTGGCTACATAGAATGAGTTAAAGCCGGTTGAACTAGGCTTGCCTATTTTTTTACTTGTTTTTCACACCATTTAATTGTATGCATTCTCCCTCAACAGGCAGATTCGAGTTTTAAGAAGTTACTTAAGCAAAATGACAGCATGCCGAAATTAATTGAGAAAAATAGATTCCAACTTCCACCTATTAAGACAGACAATATGGATAAGAAGTTTAGCATTATGTTCCTGTTGTTTCTGCTTCAATGTTTCTCTAAGCAAGGTATGTATACCTCTTAGGTTTTAACTTTTTCTAGAGAATAATAAAAAAATAATATATTTTTTAAATCTGTTTGCTTCTGGAGCCGCAACAATAATATACTGTATCTAGCTGTTCATATTGCTGGTTAATATTGACGTGTGTTTAAAATGTAATTAAACAATTTTATCATCTTATAGTTATTTAGAATATACTGGAGACTATTGTGGATGTGTAAAATAATTTTAAGTTAGTATATAGCAGAAGTAATGTCAGCTGTGCAATATAATATTTTAGTATCCATGATGTTACATGCATAGCATTTATGTCATTACATAACTAAACATTTTGAAAGGGAATGTAAAGGTCAAACAGATGGTGAGATTAATGTCTGACTAGACACCCTGCTTGGTTTGACTATATACACAGGAGCTCTAATAAACTTATCTGAAACACCTGTGCAATCCCTGTATCCCAAAAAGAACCTGCTCCATTCTTGCCTTTTAGAGAACATAATATTTACCAAACATAAAATAAAAATATTTGTAAATATTGAATTATTATTTATTTAATTATTGGCAGCCATGTTTTCCGTACTTGATAGAATACCTTATTCTGGAAACTTCCACAAGCCTAACTTAATTAAGCGGTACTGTATATCTGACCTAACCTAATAAATCCGAATGATATGCTTTGTGCCTAACCTTATCCAGACACCACATTTAGTTGTTATACTGTATCTTGAAAAGTAATGTGATATGGGCACTCCAGTGAGTTGAACATATAACAAAGTATGTGAGTGTGTGCTGTTATTTCACTGATGAACCTGTAATCAGCAGGTAGCAGCTGCCACATGCATGCAAACAGTTGTAATGTACGCACATCCCTAAAATAAAAGTGTGAGGGCCTAACTCGTGGTTCCATTGACAATGAAAGGTTGCTCTCAAAACCTGATATATTTTTCTTTCATTAACGCATACTCACATGTTACCTCTTAACCCTGGGTTCAAGTGTGACAGAACGAGAATATTCCAGTGAAATATTAGAAGCACTGTGTACTCAGAATATAAAGGCTTTGTAGAACACTTTATTACAACTAGCTGTGGGATCATTGTGCTCAGCACAATTCTGCATTAATTTACAACTGAACAGTATATAGAGTGAATACATATTTATTTAAGCATTGCATTCAAAAATTATTATAATGTTGGTAATACTGTACAGTATATAGTGTATCATTCCTAATAAAGTCTTAATGCACAATGTATTAGTCCCCATGGATTCTTGTTGGTGTTTTGATATTTAAAAAGGAAGTTGCAGTAGGGCCACTAGATGTCGAAGTGTTTGTGGAAGCTAATTTATTTCTGATTGCAGAATGAGTCTTATTCATTCAACAAGTGAGTATTTAACAGTAGCCTATGTAAACACATTTGTTGTTATTGGTGTTGTAGGAAACTAGTTAGATTATGCATTTTGTAGGCATATTGACTGACTTTCATTTCAGTATTCTCCACAAAACTGTAGATGTCTGTAACTGTAGATAACTCATTCAGGAACAAAATGTGTATTCCCTTCTAACGACAGGATGTTTACTAACTAAGTCCTAATTTGCATATGTAATTGTGTAATTATCCTATTAATGCCTACCCACACAAGGTCATGGCTCTTATTTTCACGTTTCTATAGTAAAACAAACCCAAATTGATTGACAGCTGAAGGCTTCTTTGAATCCAGACAGCATGCAAACTAAAATTAATGATTAATCTTTGTTGCTTAGTTGTTATCCATATGCTTATGCAGTATTT
The DNA here is from genome assembly GCA_026546735.1 of Forbesichthys agassizii. Taxonomy (NCBI): domain Eukaryota; kingdom Metazoa; phylum Chordata; class Actinopteri; order Percopsiformes; family Amblyopsidae; genus Forbesichthys; species Forbesichthys agassizii. The sequence goes on along the minus strand of JAODLL010019408.1, from coordinate 20,528 downwards.
GCATTATGTTTTGTGTGTGTGTGTGTCAGAATATTTGTATGAATTTGCAAGTACGTGTGTAATATGTGGCAAATCGTATAGAACACAAAACGTGTGGGAGCCTGTACTTACCAGATAAGACGGGTTTTATTGCAGAATAAACCCTTTAGTGTTGCCCTGCTGGTTACTGTGGACACCAGTGTCCCAGACATGATGACAAAACCACAGGCTATAACATAGCATGAGGTTGGATAAAAGAAAGGGCTAATAACCTTCATCTTTATCTGTGTAACATATGTTCCGTCTCTCTCTCTCTCTCTTAACCACAGTCTCCTTTATAATCTCTTGCATTGCACTCATTGATGCACACACATTTTGGGTTATATTGGACAAAACCCTTGCCCAAAATCTGAAATGTACGCTGATGTGCACAATTGACTTCCATTGTGGTAGGAGGGTAAGTTAGCAAGTTTCACGTCCACAAGAAGAACAAAAAAGAATTAGCAAATCATATTAAACAATTGTGTTTGCTTGTAATTTCATATGCTATTATTTCCTAGTTACTCATGTTTCTGGCCTGGTACAGTAGTTGCCATATCCATGTCAGTTGAGTTAAATGCAACATATCACTGTTAACAGTCACACACACACACACACACACACACACGATCACACACAAGCACAGTACCGTAATAGCATCATTTATTATAAGACAAAAGACCATTCTCTTGTGGCACTATTGCTACAATGGGCTTTCAAAAAAACATGAATAAGGTTTAATCTCTTATCATAGAGCAGCACATTCATATTCCAAAGCATTTGTGCCTGTGTGTGTGTATCGGACATGGCTTGCATGCAACAGAGTATATTTGTGTGCGTGTCTGTGCGAGCACGCATAGTGTGTAATAATTAAATAATCCTCTTGTGAAAGGCTCTTCTGCGTTCCCTATTAGTTGCTCTCAGTAGTGATAATTCACTCCGATTATAAAGCTGAAACATTAACATTGTTCATTATGCTGTTGGTCTCCTTATCTTACTCCGTATTATTACTTTTCATTTTTATCCTCGACCCCTTTATTTCATAAACTAATAATGAGTGAGTCTTATTATTCACAGTCTGTTTATGCATGGACGCATTCACATAGAAAATCTAACTTACACACACACACACACACACAAACACACTTAAAACATGTCCCCTTTTTGGAATGGAGTCCCTTCATTGTGAGTGTGGGATGACACTAATGTTAGATAGGTAGAAAAGTTCACGCAGACACACACTTAATAAGTGGGTGTAGATGGACAGAGAATGGTGTCAGTGAGCCTGTAAGAGCTGAAAGAGGATTTCCGGTGTGGTTTGCACTCTGAGAATCAATCCAAAACAACAAGCGTCTTTTTGGTGTTAATCTTGATTGTACATTTCTTCTGTTCATCTGACTGCCTTTCTTGCATGCTGGTTGTCGAATTGGCATGTTGGCTGGCAGATATATGACTGCCAGGTGAGTGTATAGTTCAACTGTGTTGGCTTACTTGCAGATTGACAGATGAGCTGGCATTCATCTGGGCTGGCAGGCAGGATGGCTTTGTGACCAAGTGGCTTCCTGACTGACTAATTGGCAAGCTACCTAACCATCCAGGCTACCGATTGAGTAAATATCTGACTGGCTGGCCGCCACACTATCGAGGTTGCTGAAGGTATGAATGTTCGCCTGGCTGACTGCCTGACTGCATGACTCAGCCGTCTGTCTGATTCACTGACTTCCTGGCTTTGTGGCTTGTTAACCGAGTACATACTCTGACTACTGGCTTGTGGTTGAGCCACGTTATTGGCTAGCCCCTTGCCCAGGCAGGGCAGACATTGTTGTATGGCACCACACATGCCACAACATTATATATATATATATATATATATATATATATATATATATAGAGTATACTGTATATATCTCATCCCCCTGCCCCCCCCAGTAGCTGTAAGATACAATTAGAGCATGACTATCATGGCAGCCTATGAAGATTTACAGTGTGTATTTCCTGTGGATGTGTGCCTAGCTGGCTTTAAATGTTTAATGATAAAGCATGTATTCTGCTGTTGTAATGATGCAAGCCCAGTGCACTGCACTTTTACATTATTCACTGGTATACATTTGTGACCGTTGCATGCAGTGGAAGCAATGGTAAGCTATACCAATTAAAAGCATTGTACTCCAATAGTTATGTTGCCAGCTCTACCCTTCCAGTTTTTCCATGATTAAGATTTTCTTATTAAGATATTGAAGTATTTTCAACTGTCTTTCTACGGAAGTCCAAAGAGGACTGAATTCAAATTAAAATGCAATCCCAAATAGCATTTTAATTGTACAACAAGTCCCAATCCCAAATAACAATTTCATTTTCAAAGACAAATGCGCTTTGCAGCGAACCATATTCAAAGGAAATAAGCTAAACAGCACCTCCCTTCAAATGCAAATACATTTTCAAGTCACCGCGCGCTTTTACGGACTAAACTCAAACTTGAAAATGAAATCAGGCCTCTCATCAAGGCGGGTCTTCGGTTATGACGTCACATTTTTCTTCTGAAGACCGGACCCCTACCTGATTGAGATAGCAGCGGAGGGGGAGTTTCAGCCCTGAACACCGCGCCATACAAACGTAAATTTTACGTTTATAAATTCCAGATAACTTCGATATAGTCGCATCTCGGTGAGGCAATCCATATTTTGAAGCTGGATGACCTGGGAGAGGAGAACACGGACCTCCTTCCTGCTAGTCTTATGGACTGTCCTGTGATACGAGGCACCTGCAGGACATTTAGCTGGAAATACAACCTGCGGTTTGGAGGCTGGAGAAATAAACAGGATATACTGTACATTTTAAGTAAGATTCAATAAAGTATATTATTGTTAGAATGTGTTTTTCTTTTAGCATTGATGGTAACATACAGTAGTATACATTAGGCTAATATGTCATGAATATTATATTTTGTTGTCTATTCTGTTTGCCTGTGTACGCTATATTAAGTGTGTAATTAATACAGAACAGTAAACTGTCTTTTGGGATTTCTACTTATGACTACAGAAAGTTAAGTTATAAGAGTTCATTAGCATAATGTAGATATCTGTTCTGATTCTGAATGTACACTGTTATTGTCAGTCAAGTTAGAGCAGAGACAACGACATTTTGATTACTATTTTATTTAGGTAAGTGTGATATAAGGGTAATTATGTAGCACAAGAATTTATCAGCTATGTATATCACAACAAAAATAATATGTAAATCAACACACAGCACCGGCCGGTGAGTTTAGTCCGTAAAAGCGCGCGGTGACTTGAAAATGTATTTGCATTTGAAGGGAGGTGCTGTTTAGCTTATTTCATTTGAATATGGTCTGCTGCAAAGCGCATTTGTCTATAAAAATTAAATTATTTGGGATTGCATTTAAGTTTTAATTGTGTCCACTAAAATGCAGGGAATATTTTGAAAATGAAAATGCAATTTTGGGATTGTATTTTCATTTGAATTAAGTCCACTCTAAAGCATTTAATTGTTTGACAATTAAAATGCTATTTGGGATTGCATTTTCATTTGAATTTAGTCCTCTATAGACTTCCATAGCTTTCAACCAGTTGTGCATTCTGTAGCCAAATAAACTGCACTTTCTATCTTATATTGATTGCCTGGCCAGCATACTGTATGATGTATATTTAGGGAAAAAACATATAATTGCTTGCTCCAAATTACTTGCTTACTGAGGTCTTTTTAAGACTGAAAATTAATCAATATAATCCTTAAGGATGTGTTGGACAGACTGTTATGAATTTCTTTGCTGCAAGAAAGTTAAAAGTTCAAGGAAAATGCTAAGACTGTCGCTTACTCAAACCCTCTATTTACCTTTAATATGTCTTCCAGTGACTTTGTCATGTTCAGGCGCGTATCAATAACGAAGAGGAGTATACTGTAGTGTATATCACGGTGAGTCACTGCCAAGCTTTGGTCAGAGAGCTTTCACCACACACACAGACAATAGGAAACAGTATTGTTTGCATCAAGACGGCATTGGTTTGGTCTATGCTAATCATGTGCGGTTTTTACATTCACAACATTTTCCAGTTTTGCCCTTATAACAAAATAGACAATATTTTACATAGCAATTTATATAGCATAGCTGTTTACATAGCAATTTAAAATTAACATTCCACTAATATGTTGTTTGCATGCATCATTGTATACTCTTAAGAAAAATGCCCCCATAGAACGGTAATGATAAACCATTACATAACGCATATGGCGTCAATATATCCACATCTGATATCTGATTATTAGTAGTGCAATGGCTTAATGTTTTTTTTAAATTTTTTATAGGGAATGCAAAATATACATATATTAATGGGACACTCCACAATATCAAACTTACAAACACACTGTTTTGTTTAATTCGCCTATCCTTCTCCCTATAGCCTGTACACTTTCAGATAAATAATATATAAACCATCCCAGAAATGGAGATTTTTGGGGCACTATAATGTAATTGAGTAGTGTATCACATATTGATGGAGTACTTACCATGCATTTGCTGTTTTGTAAAAGGATTGAACAAATGGAGACAATCTTCCATAAATGCAGCCAATGTCATTACTGTCATTTAGTGAGACATCATAATTGGAAGTCTTTGTTAGAAAAAAACAATGTTCCCTGCCTGCTGCGGATCAATGTCAAGATATTGTCGCAAATAATCGTCTCTCTGCAGGCTTTCTGATTTGGAATCATCCTAATTCAAGAGCCGAAGCTCTTTCTCACTATAATGTTGATTATGTCAATTATGTGTTTAAGTGTATGTGTGTGTTCGTGTTTGTGTGTCTTTTGTGAGTGAACACAAAGGACAGTTGAAAGGGATGATGTGAATCATAAAAAAGGGGTCACTCAGAAGTCAGCAGTGTTTGTTATATCTGCACTAAACTGACGTAATGTTATTTGGATTAGACGTAATAGCCTTTAACTGCAGGGGCAATGGAAGGGTGTCTGCGGCCCAAGGCAAAGAGGTTAATGGGGCCCTTCACAAGCCCCGCTATATCCAAACAAGAAACAAACTACATTAAGTCTTTAATAGTGCAACAATTAGACATTTGGTTTGAATACAAATCTAATGCATGGTTTACATGACAATATGTTCAAATACAACTATTGCTCTGATTTGAACAGCTCCTTTCTTTACTAGGCTATGTCACAGCATTCAGCATCACTTATAGATGCTTGGCCAAAGTGCAGGGTGGCCTAATATAATCACAGCGCTATGGTACCTGCTGTGATGCTGATGCTGTTGCTATATGGAGGTGTTGGTGTGATACTGTTGTTACAGCAATGCAGGATGAGGTAGAGGTTGATTATAGAAATGATAGAGATGAGGTTAATAGTAATTACATTATTAGTTAATAATGATATCCTTATTTAATTTGTGCATGTGTGTATGTGTCTTTAGAATAGCACTGCAACATTTCTAGATCCAACATCCCTGTCTGTCTTCTTAATGTGTCCATTCATTAATTCAAATTTGTTCTGAATAAAGTGTCCAACAAAAGGTCAATATATAGAACAGCATTACATATTGATTGTAGTGTCTCAATATCTTCTATTCATGGCATTTTTAATTAAAGATGGTGTAATCAAATTGACTTGAGTTGTGATTTGATTTGTCATTACGCAAGGACGTTTCTTTATAATTTGGTTTACAAAACGTAATTACTTACAGTAATGAATAAAAATTACAGTTATGAAATACAAATAGTACAGCATGTAGTATCATCCTGCTATTATACCTCTGATGAAGTGGTAAAAAGTATGAATAAACAAAAAAACATGCCGCTGTTCTTCAATTCCTGTTAATTGAATAACAGTCACCCTGGTGGACAATTCAGGACTTATCACTGGATCACCAATAGGCAATTACACAAAGATGCATACTGTATAATATATCTTTTAAGTAATATTCTAAATTGTATTGTTGAATACATGTACCAAATACTAATACTACTTAATATTAATTATATTTTATTTATCTTTAATTTATTTTAATTAGAATATATATTTTCTATTAAGAAATGTGTCTATTCAATTTGTCAATTTAAGTAAATATCTGATAGCTGCCTGTTCTGTGAAATAACATAACCCGGTATTATTACACAGCTCTGTAAATGGGCAAATACCTGCTGTAAAATATGGTACGGTAAAGCAGTCTATCTTCCACAGGTTGTCTCACTCTTCAGTGGCAATCATTGAAATGCAGATAAAGTTTAAACAAAGGTTAAGGTCGGAGCATGTGATGCTATAGGAACGTAGCTTTTTCAGTAGTTTGTCTCAGTATGTAGAGCAGTTCTCTAACCGCCACATGTGCCAATGTTCATTATCACTGAAGTAAATGGACTCAATGTACAAAATAATGAATTATTAATGACAATAGCTGCTTCAACTCCCACCTGGCTAATATCGTTCTCACAGTGATTCAATACCTATTTGTGAAAAGTCCAAATTGAAATTTTCTTTTTCTCCTCCTGGGGTGGTTTAGAGGAATACCACAGAGGAAAGGAGTAATTTATCAGCCTCTCGCAGCCTTCGCCCAATTTAGTTCTACAACACAGTCCTTGGTTTTGCTGTGTAGCGCTGCATTCCCTGAGCTAAAATATGGCCGCGCCCCCAAGGCCCTCTCAACATCACGTCCCACTCACTCTTGCTCTTTGAAGTCTCTCCTTTCCTAAAAGTCATTGTGTGTTACTGTTATTTTGCCTTTGCTTGCTATATGGAGCATTTATGAGCAATAGCATCAGAATACGGTTAATTGATTCCAGTGGGAATAATACTTCAGTAGTGTCAGCCTAAACTGGCTGTGTGTGTTCGATGGAAATATCAACATATTTAGTCAATTACAGTGTTTCTGTTTTAGCCCTTTGGAAGATTAACTTTGGACACATTCCTCCTATTAATACGCCGCTGTCAGGAGCAATGGGGATAGTGTGAAAATGATGGATGGCAGAGATTATGGTGGGAAGCGCATAGCTTTGGCACCGCGGCAACGCAACGCCAGGTTTCCAGAACATAAGACAGATGACGGAGGAAGGGGTTTACGTCCCACACCGAGGAATAACAACACACAAAGTGCTCCTTTAGGAATTTGCCTCTGTTAACCTTGCGTCAAGGTGCACAGCCGACCCTCGGGGTTTGTTTCCAGCACTCTTCTCACCCCGCCGGTTTGTTTGGCTTCTGTTTTTCTATTTCTTCTGTTTTATAGCTATTTTCCCTTTTCTTTTGTTTGAGTCTCTTCCTCTTTTCTTTTTTGTATTCCGTTCTGTCGTTCTTCCTTTCTTCAGCCTCCTATGTGTTCTGTCGGGTTCTTTCTTTAGATTCTTGTAATCATGCCTTGTGCTTTCTGTTTTACCTCGGTTGTTTCGAACATTCGTGTTATTTCGCTCTTTCTTGCATGAACACATTCTATATTGACTCGCGGTTGTTTTCCTTGTGTTCTTCCCCAGTTTAAGTCAGGTGCACTTACCCAGTGCTGGACTCCAGCACTTCAGGCTTCAGAGCTCTAGAAACATCAGGGAAGCATTCAGCACTTGTCATTACTGGGTAACAAAGGAGGAATGGCGTATGTCCACACTTCCTGACAGAGAATATGAAAATGACACATTCAGGATCATCGCCACGCAGCTGAGGTTCAGAGTCTCAAACGTATTTGCGTGAATGGAATCAAAGGCCCTGCGATGGCAGATATACAAGTGAGATTTACATGACACTGTGCATTTCTTTGTTCCCTCATATACGGTTTGCACTCATCTAGCACATCTGTCTTTCTGCATTCATATTCCTTTGCCTGGTTTCTGTCTCCATCAATACCTATGCATGTAAGGTTCCGCGTGTGATTCAGCTGAGGTGTCCAGCACTGTTGTGATACATCCCATGGTTGTGGATCAATTACGCGTGCCAGCTGGCCATGTGCGGTTCTCTTCATTGATTTGTCAACCTTTGTGAGATCCTTCCGGTACACACACACACATGCACACACACATGCAAAAGCACTTGACAAATGTCCATACATTTAGACACACTTGCACATGCATACTACTGTAAGCAGCAAACACACACACACTGACTCATCACTGATATGTCAGGCGTATGTAATGACTTTAGGCACACATACACAAACACGTGTACACACACACACTGCAACTGCAATTAAAGCTGTGCTCCGGGGCTAATATTGAAGACTGTAAGACTGTCGCTGACGCAGATTCCTGGCCAAATGTGATAAACTTCCCCTAGAAACACCCTGCTTCCACACATGAGGAACGGATATGGTTACCATGGAAACTTGCAAACCATGAACCGCTGTACCAGCTTCTGTGTATTCTTGTGCAGGGGCCATGAATGGGAAACATTACAGTTTGGATATGAGGAATAGTCAGTCAAGACATGGTATCTGGCAGCACAAGGTGCCTAGTCCAACAGACACATGCCTTATCTCCATAAAATGTGAATCCAGGTAATCTGTTTAACCCCTAGTCTAATCCATTATATTGTATCTACTGTACATACATATGCAAGTCTAAAAAAACATTAAGGATGGGAAGTGACCAGTATCGGTTTACGAGCATTACCATTGAAACTTGCCATTCATAATATTTCCATATGTAGTGCATACATGTACAGTATGACACCGCAGCAGTGTTTCTCTCTAATCACCATGAACTCCCTCAGTTTAGAGGAATTTCTCAGCAGCACAGCCATTGTGTTTCAACTGCTCCGCCCGTGTGGTGTATGCAGTCACCTCTGGGGATGAAGCATGTTTCATCTCCAGCACTAAGCTGTCAGCCATGCAGGACCTCTACACCCAGAGGTGTAGGAAGAAGGCCCTGTAGATCATGATGGGCCAGAGCCGCCCCAAGACCAATCTGTTCCGCCTGTTACCATCTGGTAAACAGTAAACCTTGAGGATTTACTGATCACTGCCTGATATTTGGCAAAAGGGCTATTAGATTACAATCGCTTACCATACACTTAAATTATTTCAAAACAAACTTGTCCCTGTGGGTTTCCCTGCTTTCTGTGTGCATGTAACCAACACAAATACAATTTAGAAAAAAGCAGAATCATCAGCCATTTAGCTTATTAGAGGCAAGCTTCCACACAAACACACGCACACACACGCGTACGTGCAGACACAGGGCTGCAGTAGGACGTTTCTTAACTTTGGAATAATGTGGATTTTTACATTAATTCCTTATACATTGTGATCTGTTCCTCATCAAAGCCATAATGATTGACAAGCATATTTAACACAAACACACACACGTGAAATCAAAAGATCTGTTTTGAACACAGAGATTCAGTACAGTCAGTATATTGAGATTTGTGACACACACAATCACCAATGTGCATTCTCTCTCACATGTTGGTATTGTCTCTCACCCGGCTGACAGCTCGGGTTGTGTTTAGTAGTCTGTACGGAGCCAGTGTAAAAACAGCCAGGCGGAGAGTTAAACGACTGTAGGATCTCTCCTAACGTCAGATAGAAACTCCCACTGGTCAGTGAAACCTGCTTACGCATGTCAAACTGTCTTGTTAGCCAGTCCACTGTGTGTGCGCGCAATGGAGGTGCCTTGTACCACAGTGGAATATATATATATATATATATACATTCACTACGTGTTGTTTTAGATCTGTTTTTATATTTGAATAGAATGTGCTGTAAATATCCTCTCCACTTCAAAACACGTTGTCATTGTGGTTAGCTTTAAGGCTTCATTGGAAAATATGTAACAAAAGTTTTCACATTGTTCCACTGAAAAGGCAGCTTTCTCATTTTTTCCCTGAAAAACATTTATTAAAAGGCAATGTAACAAATAACATTTAGTGCATATATAAAGAAAGCTAGTAGTTTGTATAGAAATGCTCTTTTCTGTGGTAAATTAAGCATTTTTGTGAGATTACTAATATTGTAGAACCTCACAAGGTTTTTTTTATAATGGATGCATTATAAAGGGATGGAGAATAATCAGAGTTTTTGGGTCCAGATGTCATAACAATCATGGTTTCATCGGTCGCCTAGGCACGTTCACATCACAGCGCTGAGCACTAGCATTCGACATGAACCAACCAACCAAATCCCCAATGCAGTCTTTTCATCGCATCCTTCCAGCCATAGCGCACATGCCATATAATAAATAGGCCTACAACTGTTGATCAGATGACAGATTAGAGCATGGGGGTTATAGAAGGAAGTACCCTATCCTAACACATGCCTAATATGTACAGCCGCTGTTAATATCGCAATTAGCCTCATAAGTTTGTTGGCTCAGAATGAAAAATAAATAATAAAAAAGAACAGCTAGCCCAGATAGCAAAAGGATTTGCACGCATCCGGTGCGAGCCCGCTTTCGAGTCTGCACGTCCGCCAAAATGTCACCCGTCAAGTTGGTCAGGGTCAGGGTCCGGCCTGCCTACAGGCAGCGCACTGTCAAAGCGGACCTCCTGTGGACACGGAGCGGGTTCGCACAACAATGGCGCCTAATTTAAAAAATGTATGGCACAGACCGTTAAAGCAGCGGTCTCGCTTCAGGGTCAGGGCGGACCCGTACATCAGAGGCACCTAGTTTAAAATATTTTGTCGCTGACGGTTAGAGAAAGGAGAGGACTACAGTACTGCAGCCTACTTCGAGTGGAGCAGCAACATCGGACATTTATAAGGACTTTAAGCTTCTCATGAAACACTAAGTAGTGTGTTTGTAGTGTAAGCCTAATATAGTGTAAGCCTAATATAACAAGTACAATGCAGGTATGGTTATACATTCTTTTATTGCCTTGCTTTTTTGTTTGCTGTTTGCCGTCAAACAGTATTGGCTCAGTATGGCTCATGCTACAACAGTCGACACACAGGCTAGCGATACCGGTAGGCTAGTAGATTTTAAATACAATATTAGGCATAGTAGAATGCTACCGTTGCCCACGTGCCTGTCACGTATGTCTATACACTACCGGATTTTTTCAAAATATTGTCTAGATTTGTAAACTGTGTTTGATTGCTATGTCAAATATCCTTGTTAAGCATAGATATTTCGAAAATATACTGTTAGTCTAACAGTAGCCTATAGGCCATGGGCCACCTAGATAAACATTTATTTATTTTAAAATTATCCTTAATTTATAGTATTTCACCTGCTATGTGCCCTAGCCAAGATTACAATTAATCCATTAATTTTTACCAGTTAAAAATGTGGGAATATAACCATAAAATCACTTTTTATCAGTAAGTCACTACAGGCACGACACAGATAGCCTACTAGATTTGAAGTTACGGCTTTGTTCGTTAATTACACATTTATTATCTAATATGGCAGAAAAAGCAGGTGCCATATCTTCTCTGGATCAATGATTCCCAATCCACGCCGACCGGGGACTCAATCAATCAACGAACCGGCCGCGTGCAAGTCTGCAAGGTGCGTTCAGTTTTCATTGTGCAAACAGCATTAACAGCCGAATTGACGAAAATATTAATTATTTTGACTGAATAACCAGCTACATAATTAATAAAGGTTTGAATGAATGTGATAAGTCAGGCTCCACTGCAAATTTGCACTGTTAGGCAGTATGCATATTCAATAAACTATATTTCTTGTAGACTCTTGAAAATGTGCTTGTGTGATTCCAGATGCCGTAAGAAAGAGCCACTCTTCCATTTTGCTACAGAAGATAAAGTAGACTACGACGCAGTCTCTCCCCAAGACGAACAGATCTTTCATAAAATACTAAATTAACAGATTGAAATATATATGGTATGGTTGCATTTCATTTTCCCAGTAATAGCCTATAACCTACTGTAATGGTATTGTATGGTTACTGGCAGAGTATAGACACTTATTTGAAGTTTTTTTGTGTATTGTTAACTAATGGCTCACTAGTCAGCAGAGCTGTGTTGATCATGTAATATCCTACTTTTACTGCTTCATGCATTCTGTAATGTAGCATAAAAATATCTAGTTTTGGTCAAATGTGCCACGTATGAACAGGTCCAAATTTGATCCGGGTTAGATACGCTAGCTGCTTCATAAACGTGTCCAAATCAAACCCGTGCCGGATGCGTATAGGATCTGAGTCGGATCCGGTCTGGGTCCGCGATCCTCTGCTACACATAAACGGGTCCAAATCGGATCAATGCCGGATGTGCTGCTTAGTGCGGGGACCTGGATCTGATCCGGGCCGGGTCTTGTTCAGGTCCGCGATCCTCAACCGTGCAAGTGGACTCCTATACGGATCCTAAGGTACATCCGGGGCGGATCCGCTGCGGGGTCCTTTTGCTATGTGGTAGCTGTCTTATTTTACAATATTCACAACAGCAAAATAAGGTTAGAGAACTGGGTTCATGTTTCACCTACTGTGATCCTTTTCATGCTTTAATCCTAGGAAAAGTCACTAAAAATCCAGTTATCTGACACGCTTGCGTTCTTTTGCCATCGGGGAAAGCGACTGCAGATGTCTTTGGGTAATTCTAGCCTATTCCTATTTGTTTTATAGTGCTCGAGGATATTGCTCACACACATTGTGATCTTGATGCACTTGATCTCATAATGAGGCACAACAGGAAAGAAAATAAGATAAGGCTTACGGTATGGTCCAAATATCCAAATATCGAGCTGGTTCGGAACCTCCGGTTGATTAATGTCCTGCTCTTGTGTGTTTACGCTGATATTTATCCTCTTGTGTTTTTGTCTAATCTTTGATATGAGGTGCTTTCAAATTCGGTGAACAGAAGCGAATATTGAGGAGAAACATATTTGCTATAGTTTGAACTTATTGAACAATAGAAAGTTTTGTGTAAACATTTTAAATGGTTAGATTTAAACTGTCACCCTTTGTCCAGCGTCTGTGTGTGTTTGGCAACTACCTCCTCAGACTGTCTGCAAGTGTTGGCAAATTTTAACGCACCTCTGCTATTGGACTTGCATTTCGGAATGGCTTCAGCGCATAGTTACGATTGCTAACTTAGTATTTGACCATATTCTATAGGTGCTTAGCAAAGCGTAAATTATATTGACCTGCACTCAGTATGTTAAAATGCTTAACAGTTGGGCTACTTGTCAGTCAATATTAAAATAATTATAGATAATACAGGCCAGCATGGGCCCCTTTCTGAGTCAGGGCCCTTGGCACATGTGTGGTAATCTGTCCATGCCTAATACCAGAGCCGAATTAAATGTATACAGTACTTACTGTAGTTAGCGATTGTAAGCTAATAGAGTTTGTCAAATTCAGTAAATATCTCCTTATGGTATGCATGGTGTGTGCGCTAAAAAAAGTATCCAGTGTTACTACACAGCCCTGATTGTTAATGGCAACACAACGTGGTACCGCATCACAACACTATCCTAGCCTTTGCTATGTATGTATTTCCAGTGTGTGGAGGAACATCTGAGGGAGCACCCATTGCCATTCAACAGAGAGTTGTTATTGTTTTGATAGTTCAACAAGCTTTCACCAGAATGACTGACTATACCTTTAATGTTTTTCTCCAATGACCCTTGTGTGAGAAGAACTATGTTCAGTCATTAACCTGCACGCATACTTCCAATAAGTGTGTATGAGCTGCAGGGATCCCCATGCTTTCTCCACACTGCCCCCAGTGGGCAATACATACAGTACATCATCTGTTTAAGCAAGAAACCTACTGGTATGCACATAAATGACAAATATTGAAAAAATGACTATCAGAGGTGTACAATGCTGGGAAGATTTGATTTGATAGTTGTACCTACCATTAACACCAGAACAGTGTTGCCAACTCTTTTCCAATGAAAGTAGCTAGAAGTCGCCAGATGTCGTCATTTGCATTTTGATGGCATCATCGCATATTCATTTGAATCATCCAGCCGGCCCCGCCACACACACAAGCACAACTTACTGACTGTCTGAACACAGCACATGAGGAGAAGGAGGGAATCCGGCGCTGCTGGACTGTGATTACTCTAAGCAGCATATGAGAATACATTATATAATTATATATTTCTCACCTTTTCCCCGGTCTGAACAAGTCACTAAATTGTACTCTAGTCGTAAAGACGGTCTGAAAAGTCGCTAAACCTAGCAATAAAGTAAATGGCGAAACACTGCATTAGAACTGTTCAGTTGGTCAAATATCTTTAGCATTGTTACATCAAACACTTTGTTAAATCAATAGCCTTTATGAAATTGAGATTCAGTTACAAAGTGCATTTATACCCAGGGAGAAGCACCAGGCCAACGGCTATTTTTCTCTAAACTATAGTCAGAAGAATATAAGTGAATACATTTTTATCAGGGCTGGGTAGAAAACATGGAATTAAGTTAAGTACTGTATGTATGTATAAAGGTCTTGAGCTTTTGCTACTGTCAGTTAAATATGCATACTGTAGCTGAGTATCGCATTATGACATTAAATGCTAAAATTTTAATGTAAATTGAAAAATAAAACGCTATTGTCTACAAATGGTTTACCACCATATCCATGTGTTTGAGTGTGGAAAAGAAGGAAAGTTGCATGTTGATGCCGATGGTATGAAACTCCTTACAATATACCCAAGCGGGCCAAAGGCTCCAACACAGGTTACAGTGTCACAGAGAGAGAGAGAGAGAGAGAGAGAGAGAGAGAGAGAGAGAGAGAGAGAGAGAGCAAATGGAGCAAACCATATGGAATAACTGCCAGGGATAGATATGTAAACATTGCTGTAAAACAGTTATGATTAGGTGTAAATGTAAAATGCATTGAAACTTGATGTTTAAAAAGGTTTATTTTCATTCGAAAATGGAATGATTTCCCACATGAGACATAGAATAATGCATGTTATGTGAACTGGATCTGATACTGCTATACAAGCAGAACTAGATTAAGACAGCATAAAATAAGACCATAATAGATGGTTCAAGTAAATTTCTCTCTCGCTCTCTCAATAATTAAAATTGTGCTCACACACGCTATTTTACTAAATACATCTGTATGGTATGTATTCTAACATTGTTTAGAAGTTACAATACACAGGTACGTAGCAAAGTACAGTGAAGCTAATAGGTCCTTACTGTGGCCTCGTGGTTTAAGCCAAGCGAATATCTTTTTCCTATAAAACCAGTGGTGGATACATTACACAGCTATGGGTATTCTTTGATTGCAAAGTTAATATTGACTGACCTCATACTGTACCTCTCCATATATATATATTGCCATATATATATGGAGAGGTACAGTATGAGGTCAGTCCTCACAGTACGACCGATTACTGGTGACGTTTCTTGTCTGTGACGTGCTGCATTAGTGTCAGTTACAAGCACTGGGCTGCCAGACTCATGTGACCTACTGCAAGTTACAACCCAGTGCTGTCTATTAGATCAAGTGAGTATTACAAAACATTAAATCATCAAATGTACTTTATTTAAAGGGAGAATGCAGTGCCGGAGTCTGATATCTGAGTTACTGTTTGTTGCTCACTATGCAAATGTGAGAAACCCATTCCCTGAGTCGGAGATCTGAGTTATGTTCCTATGTAAACTTGAACGTTTTGCATTTCTCCTGTGCATTACTGACTTGAGGAGGGGTGTCCGACTGAGTACATTATTAAATCTGAGTCATTAAATAGTTGGCATGTTTATTATGGCATGCTAAAAACATGACATAAATATTGCATATTTAACTATGCGAGTCCATCCTGATCTCACAAGCATCAGTTTGACTTCACTGGGAAAATCAGTCTGGAGAGGATAAATCCTTGTGATTCAGACTGGTAAACCTATAGTGTGTAGCCAATCAGCGTCATACTGTTAGCTACGGGCGTGGTTTAGGTGCGACGTAGGCAAATTGGAAACAACTGTAGTCGAAAATGCCTAGATTAAACAATATAAGCATCAGTATTATTAGAAGAGCAGATACTTTTCTCAATGGTAAATATACACTCTTCTCCCAAATTCTACTGCAAGAGTGGATTCAATAACAGACTGCTGGTTCACAGGTTCGTCCAATCACATGCAAAGTATTTTTTGAAAGCGCCTGCCCTTTTGAAACAGTTTCAATTGACGGCTCCCCAGATGGATTTGTCAGACAGATATGGTGTCACGTTAGAAGGTATACCCACTCATCAAATCCTATGGCAGATGATTATAATTGATGATCATCGGGCACTAGACAGTGGTCAACTAAATCGGTCCTATTACAGATGAATAAAGGTTCCTGATGAGTGTGATAATGGTGATGTGGAGGAAGAGGAAACACATTATGATGGGTTTTTGAATAAGAAAAGGTGATAGGACAAAATAGCACATATCAGCAAATGGGGGTTATGCACAGCTTTGTTCTGCATTCAACGGGTCTCATTGCTTTGGGTTAGGTGCTATATGAGCTGGAATATGCCTTCTTTTATTAAAGATGCCTCCAGGAACTACTAAACAGCACTACCATTGTCCATCGAATATTAGTTAAACTATTAAAAAAATGTGCAAGAAAAAAAAAAAAAAAAAGAATAGGACAGGATCTGAGCAGGGAGTCTATTCTCAGTTGCCGGGTCTGTTATATGTTCATATGCTCAGCACACTAGCCTCACATGTCGACAAGTTCGATTTCGGAAATAAAAAGCGAAAGTGAAATACGTTATTCTTAATGACCTGAACATTGTTTATATTTGTTTTAAAAAAAAGTATATTTAATTTGAAATGTATAATATCACGGAGTTCCTGGTGGTGCTGCTAGACCTAAATGGTCCACCACAATAAAAACCTAACCTGCCTTGGTGAGCGGTTTGCTGATGTCAATGCTGAAAACATCACAGTTCTTGCATGGCGAGCATACTCACCGGACATGTCAGCCATTGAGCATGTTTGGGATGCTCTGGATTGGCGTATACGACAGCATCTTCCAGGTCCTGGGCACCTGTGCAATACTCATGCCGTCTGATCTGCATCTTGATGTGCCACACCTGTGAGGTGGATGGATTAGAAGTGCTCACTAACACAGATTTAGACAGATGTGTGAACAATATTTGAGAGAAACAGGTCTTTTGTGTACATAGAGAAAGTATTAGATCTTTGAGCTCAAAATGAATGGGGGCGTTTATAATTTTGGTTAGTGTATTTCAATTGTTTAACCCTTGTTTGTGATCAAGAGTGGCAGAATAAGTTGTATTATTAAAAAATAACTAAAATTTAAGTAAGAAAGCCTTGATCCAGAACTGGACCCCACATAGCGAATGGAGATGGCACAGCCTGACTGACTGTAGCAATGACAAAATTAGATATTTATCAGCCAATCCAAACGCATTATACTGTATGTTGGGGGTTAAATGTTCCTAAGTCACTTTGGAACATCACTTGTAAAGGTGGTTCTCCATAACAGGTGAGGGACTACTGTGTATTTTTAGATTGGACCACTGCAGATTGACACTCAAACTAACGACCAAAGAAATGTGTTAGTTAGAACTTCCAAATTCGTCAGCTAATCTCTAATCAGTATAGGAACAACTTCTTGTTGGTGTTTAGTTTCCTGCTCATTTTGCTGGAAGATTGGATTAACTGCACATAAAATGTCCCTATATACACTTTACACTGAACCCTATTACACATTCTTGCTACTTTTAGATTGCAGCAAATTAATTGATTTCGATTGGGGCCATAAACTAGGTCATACAAGGGGTACAAGTAAGGTAGCCTGGCCTCGCCCGACTGCTCTCAGCTCAATTTATTTAGCTGAGATTACAGTCTGTAAACCCTGATCACATTAGCGTTTGCACAGCCACACTGCTGGTAGCCCAATCGGGATGGGTTAGTGAGATAACGTTGACGTCAAAGGTGTGTTGAAATGGTGCTGGACGATCAAAACACTTAATCCAGCACTGTCCAATAGTTTCAAAATTAACCAGAGGTCTACGCCAAGTAGGGGGATATGACTGGGAACACTTTCCAATGGAGCACACCCAGACCCATTTACAAAGTGAATATGGTCTGGTGGATACAACAGGCTACACGCAAGGTAAACTAGCCATACATTACAGTCAGCTCCTATTTTGTCATCGAGAGTAGGCCAATATATTAGAGTTGACATTGCTACAGTAGCACTTCAACCAGAAACAAATTACCAATACCTTTCAAGTCCTTCGTTGCATTATGGTGTCACCTACTGTACAGTATATCTCCAAACTCCAAACCACTGTAGATGGAGGGGTAGAGATCGGTGTAGTCCTAATATATGTAGGTGGAGGGGCAGAGTTATATTCAAGCACCCGGGATGTATTGTAGAGATTCTGAGTTTCAACCACAAAGGCAATTTGCACACATCGAGGACTCTCCCTTCAAAATGTAAAGTTGAAAGCTAAGTTTACACTTTGCCCCAACTACATGTACTGAATGAAAGCACATGTGTGAAACAGTGATGTGAAATTCTGATCTTTTTAAGATCGTGGCTCTGTTGTCCCAGACAGCATGTTGCTGTAAGCGTCACAATGTGTCTCTCATAGCCTTTGCCTCTCTCTCCCATTCGCACTCCTTGCATTCCTCTGTTGCGGAGTCAGGGTTGCATTATTAATCCACTGCTAGAGCACTGAGGGGCTAGCAGGGGACTGTCATTGTGTTCCCTCATTAGCGCCTATCAGCAACACCAGCAGAAGACAAAGCTGAGGATTCTGGAGATCACTTTCTGACAGACAGAGCTTGGAGTGAGCTTTAAAAAATCTCCAGAAACCGTGACAAAGCTCTAGATAACTATAAATGCGCACACACAAACTACCTTGTGTATGCGAATAGACCCACGCTGTTTACGTTGAATTGTGTTACAGTGCCCCCTTAATTACGCTTCTGCCCATGTAACTATTTGTAGCACAACTGTGTATTGCTGAGTAAAGATGAATGTGTTTTATAATGCGTAGGCCTGTCACGATAATTACTATATCGCCTTATGGTGTGATATATGGAAATGTGAGAGGGTGAGTGGATCGGGTACGATCTCACAATGGCTCTTTAACTTACTTTACCCTAAAATCTTAATTATTCATAATAGTTATTTAATATTTCATAGTCCTGGGGCACCACCAAACTATTTTGGAACGGCGTGCAATTAAACTATTAATAATAATTTATTATTTTCTGGAATTTATTTATTTTAATCTCAACTGAAGGGTTATTTCTGCTAGCTAGTGACTTGTGTTCTGTATACAACCACACTGACAAGGGATTATAATAAATCAATCATGAATTTATTTAAAATAGCATAAGAAAATTAGTTAGACATTACAGACACACACACACACACGTAATAATAAATGACATAAATGAGCACATATCAACCACTGTTACTGTAGTTCCACAAACACCATGAGTTTTGGAAATAACCCAGCAATGTATAAATCAACATGAAAGGGGTAGCAGTTAGTTGCGTGGAATTAAGGCAACAGATACATACAACAGATCACGTCTGACTATTAATTCCTTATTTTATAGGTGAGCTAATTAGCGGCTAACACTGTTGCGGTTAGGAAGAGAGTGGGGCTGAGGAGAATAGTGTTTCTATAGAATAAAGAGGACCTGTAGAGGGATGTGACATATGTTAATCAGTACCAGTGGAATCAAACCAGAAATGTTGCTTTACCTTGCTCTGGGACTATAAGCGGGACTGCAGGAGACGACTGTTGGAGAAGTTCGGACACAGCGTGCGTTCGCACAGGGAGGTGATGTGCTATGCAACCCTCCTGGGCCAGTGCTGAGTGGGACTTTCCCGACTAGGCAACCATAGGTAATTGTAGCGTTACGCGTATTTGCCTTTCAGCTTTGGGCCATATATAGTCTCTGCCGAGTTAGTCTGCACTACTTAGTTCAAATGTATCTGGAACGCATAACAGCTCAATTGACTATTTGCGACAAGAGACTGGGTAAACAAGTCACAAAGTCCTCTCATGTCTGTATACAACAAAAGGGCGAATACCGTGATACTAGAGACATAAGCTTGTAAACACACTTACAACTTTAAAGATAGTAACTGGTACACTGACAGTAAATAAAACATAAATGGCTTAAAGACAAAGTTAGTGTCTAATACTTAATGCGCCATGCAGGTAAACTACACGAGGTTGAACAATAGCTTCAGTTCTTGAGTTTGAACAAAGAACAGTAACAGTAACAGTAACACACGCAATACAGTTAATTATTAAGGATATGCTGAATGAATGAATGAATGGGTGTTGTCTGAGACTTTGCACTGGCTTTTTAAGGCTGGTAGGAGGGGCTACCAAACTTGTAAAAAATGGGCTTGTTGGGGGTGTAACTACCTTCCCAACTTCGATCCTAGACTAGTTTACTTTATTATAATTCTGTTGTCAAACGATCATATAGCAACAGGAGAAACTTTATTCATTTTCAAAAAAATACTTGACCGTATCATCTGGTCGTTTTCGCTGTCGGCACCATGGTTGGCACACCTAAACCACGCCCGTATAGCTATAAACACGATGCTGATTAGAAAGTTCAGTTGCTACTCGGACACATTCAAAATGATTCCGAGGCTT
>JAODLL010019398.1:6344-23844 GCA_026546735.1 Forbesichthys agassizii | reverse complement strand
AAGTCAAAGAAAAGAAATTTGAGGACATGTATTTATAAACACAAGCAAAAAAAAAAAAAAAAGTAATAGTTAGGACAAACACCATGACATTATTATGTAATGTTATAATTATAAAGCTGAAAGAAGTCACTGCTACAATTTGGATTGAATTGCTTCATTTCACTGTGACTCAGCTATATTTTGACTTTGATATATTTATTGAATATTAGACTGCTACAATATACATGTGCTTGGTTCCAGGCTATTCTGATAAATAATCAGTTAAAACCTCTATGAGCCACAAAGAGAAAAATTCAATGCAATCCTACACGGCACAAAGTCCCCACTGTTTCTCTGTAATGCTATGGCATGGCACTTCGGCACTAACTTAACCTTCGTATAGCTCTGCAAGGTACATAAATAAAAATATAAACTTTTTTTTTTTTAAACTCAGCAAGCCTTTTCTTTACAAAGAATAACTGATCATGTCTCAGAAGAGCATGCAGATAAGTGAAGCTAAGGATTGTGTTCTATGTCGGGTGGTCTGTGGTGGTCTGCCTGCATTAGGACTGTCAGGGATGCTAGGTGACAATGACGACACCAGAGTTCTTTGGTGGGGCTCTTGAGTTACAGGGGCTTGGGTCTGCTTTCACAGGAAGGGAAGGGCCCTGTGAGGAGAATACATGAAAGGCCAGCTCGGCTATCTAAGGGCTTTAATGACAGACTGAGCACGCCTTGTTTTGACGGAAGATAGTTTGTAATATGCATTACAAAGGGACATCCTTTTGGGGCCCTTCCATTGGCTGGTCTGACAATATCTTGTTTGGTTGGATTGTCCACAGTTGTGCCTGCAAATGCTCTTCTCCTAAAAGGCCAGCAAGGTTCAATTGAAATGCGATGGCACCTGCCTGACTAAAAGCTGCTTTTGAAAAATGTTTGACAGCTCTCTTATCCCTTTTGCTCATTTCAGTGCTCATCAGGCTGAATGTACCAAACAAAAGGACAGACAGTTTAGCTCACAGGGCTGGTTAAATATGGCAATAGGTTTTTACTACCTGTAATTATCCCTCCCTTTATATTCTGAATGGCACTTCTCTCTACTTTTTGCTGTCTCCGTAACCACACAATGCCAAAAACAGACTGTTATTTTTATTTTTAATATTAAAGCTACTGGGTGCAGTACAAACCACAAACCTGTCACTCTAAGAACAGAGCACTAATTTGCACAACCACTCTGTAGGAAAAGTATGTTCACGATTGAAAACACTTCACAGTCTTGCAGCGCAATCAATTTAAAGTATTCAACAATAATCCGCCTTAACACCCATGAATGATGTCATATTTCATGCAGAGCAATGTCAAAAACAGAATTGGCAGAGAGCAATGCATATGCCAAAGAGGTACTGATGTATGCTGAGGGTGTTTGGTGATGCAAAATGACACATGCAGAAAACTTGTACCAGACACTTGTTTTAGGATATGGTGCAATGCATGGCAAACATGTTTATGTAATAGAAACATAATGTTACTAATAATAACACATCATGACATAATACATTTTAATTGTTCCAATAAATAAATATTTAAGTTACAAATAAAGATACATAACTAAATACAGTATATAACTAAATAAATTAAGATATATAAAGAAAATGATCATGATAACAGTGCTGCCTAAGACAATGTGTATCCTCGCTTACTAAAGAAAAGGGTGATTCTGTTACAAGTACCAAGACGGTGATAAGTGTGGCTGACGTGGTTCGGGAAAACGATTAGACCATTATGACAAAGAGTTCAAAGTCAAGGTAGTGATCTTACCTGGGAGGGTGTTGGCACGAGGAGGAGGAGCGGCACATGAAAGAGAGAGAGAAGAAAAAATTGTCAGACGTTGCTTGCCGAGAGCAACCGTTTCAAACGAGAGCCCACCTGATATGTGCACGATCAGTGTACAAAAGTATGTATGCTTAAAGCATTTGTTCAGCCTTTTAAGTCTGTAGCTTCCCTGTCTCAATAATACATGTCGCAATGTCATTTTCATTGGCCTACCATTGTTTATGAAAAACATACTTTCAAAGGCATTCTCTGGAATGCTTACGGAGTCAGGGCTATGTAGAAGTACCGGATTATTTATTCAGCACACACAGAGATATTTGCTGAATGTAACAAAAAGTGTATTAGTTTACCATTATCTTACAATAGCTGAATATACATTTAAAATTGACTAGCATACTGTAGACCACTCAATCATGTTTGTAGAATGAATGTGTTGTGTTTGTGTATTTTAATTTAAGACATATTTACATATTGGATTGCAACCTTTCCTCCTACTGGGCGTAGCCCTGTGGTTCATTTTGAAACTACTGGACAACGAAGCAGTGCCGATTGGCTGGACATCCAATTGGCACTAACGGTTTTGATTCATTTCAACGTCATCGCACTTGCATGCCCACCCTGACTGAGCTGTGGAAATGCAAATGCAAACAGGGTTTCCAGACTATAATCTCAGCGAATTGCTGAGAGCAATAACTGGGCAGAGCCAGGCTAACAGGTTGGAGGAGATTTCAAGATTTCAGCATTGCTTTAATGTGAGAAATATTTTACAGGCAATATACCCTTCTCTTTACAGACTAATGTCTTATCATCTACACTAAAATATCCATATTTCCAGGTAGAGAAGTATGTTTGCATTTAGACTGTTACTGGTACCATCTTCGGTTTTAAACATATTAGCCAATGACTTCTTTAGAATAGACACGCACTGATTTAATGTTACATAAGATGTTGGTTTTTCCTTATAAGTTTCTCTTTGACCTGTGTGTGTGTGTGTTGTGTGTGTGTGTGTGTGTGCGTGTGCGTGTGTGTTTGTGGACAGGACTGTATTGAACTCTTACATCCATTTGGACACTAACTTTTGACAATATTAAGAAACAATGGTGGTTTGAATAAAATAAAATCATGCTGGCTCCACAATTGACGGAGCAGGTAAACTGGCAACATTAATCACAAAATTAAAACAGTGTCATGAATTTATGATATCTTATTGACGTTTCAGATTTTTTAATTGCTTAGTATATTGGAATGCATCTAGGCTTAGCGGCACATTTTTGACCATGAGCTTTATTCTCTGAATACCAGAAAAAAGCAATTTCACTTTAAAGAAGTAAAAATGAATAAAAAGCCGGTGGATCACACGTTCAAGATCGTCTGTTTAGAGGGTTTCATTGTCCTTTTATTTGATCAGACGATCACAGAGGAAGAGTGCCAGAGGAAGATAGAGCAACGAGTGTCAAAAGAGTGAATTGAGATAGTGAAGAACGCCCTGATGTTCCAGCTGGTGCCGAGATGCAGAGATTGCTGCACTGACAGTGTGGCACTAGACAAAACAAGGCTGACTTCTCCTAACATCCATCCAGCAATAACGATATCCATCTAGTCTGGGTCACAGCTGATGTTGCTCAGCCAACGACGTTGGCAGCTAGTCTCTGAAGTCTCTCCTCACCTATGTGGCAAGATAGATAACCTTTTGGGTAACTACTGTACTCAAGGTTCAAGTTTTTAGAAAGGGTGCAATTGGTAGCAGCTAATTGTGGTACTGAATCGCTGTGATTAGCAATAGTATCGGGCTTACCCAAGGCAAGGCAGTTATATTTATATAGCGCATTTCGTACACAGAGGCAATTCAATGTGCTTTACAAGGTGCATTAAAAAACAATGGACAACATATACATTCACATGCATACATATACATTTACACGAATATACACGTTCCATATACTATACATACTTATAATATGCACATACACACGCATAAATAAAAAATACAGTACATAATTAAATGTTAAGAATATGTTAAAACAGTCAAATGTAGGCATATATATAACATTAACTAACTTAGCTTTGTGAAATAAAAACGTTTTGAGCTTTGACTTAAAAGAGGACAAACCCAACCATAATATTTTTTGACCAAGAGAAGAGTTGAACATTGTAAAAGTTATAGTAGGCTGTTACATTATTGGTTACACAACACAACTCCTGCTATATGCTCTACTCAGTACAATATATACTGTAGAATGCAAAACTCTTCAAGATGGTCCACTTACTGTAAAAACATGACAGAAGCATTCGATATGAAAATAGCATAGGCTAACAAGTTCAAACATGTCCTAGCTTATAGCTGCAGATATCTTAAGTGGCACAGAGACCAAAGAAATGCTAAGCTAAGTTATTTTTATTTCAGTCACCTTCACAGAAAGAAAGAAAGAAAGAAAGAAAGAAAGAAAGAAAGAAAGTTTTGCACAAACGAAAATGTTGTCTATGTGGACAGGAGATATATGGGTTTTATTCCTTAACACTAATACTCATCGTTCTTGTAGGAGTCTGAAACAGGTAGGTACAGTCCAAAACAAATCAAGCCAAGCGTGTTCCTTGCAGTTCAGCATCACTAGAAAAGTAATCAAGTTCCCAAGAAATCTCCATTATGCTGAGAGCACTCAGCTTTATTGAGATTTGGTGGAGGCGCGTGCCAGCATACAAAAAGGATTTATTGATTGCACTTAACACAATAACCATGCAGAGACCAATGCAACAATTTAATTAGACTTTCCTTTACAACCACGCCGTGGAAACTTGGCTGTGGACGCTTGACAGGGATGGTAGGAATACTGCAGGTGGATCTATAAGGACGATAGGACTGAAAAGCATTGCCGCCATAGGAAGCCCCATACTGAATGGGTCTCAGCGTGATCACTGCTGAAGACTTATGGCTGAGATGTTCCCAACTTACAAATCACCGCTTTAATACACTTTCTGTGCAATCGAATCAACTATGAGTTACGGTGTCATTACTGGAAGCTCTCTATTGTTGAGCTACTCTTTCTGCTTATGTGCGGTTGCCAAGTTCTTCTAAGCATTGCCAAGAAAAGTTTGAAAGTACAGTGTCTGTCTACCATAAAACTGCTTAAACTCCAGGAATATGTTTCACTTTGATCTGACTGTATCGTATGCCGACAACTAGATCTTTACGGCAATAAACATTAACTGGATAAAAAAAGAATCTGTTTCTCTTGAATAGAAGGGATTTGTCCTAGAAAAGCATTAAGGATGTTAAATGAGATAATAATCACTGTCCATTGCCCCAACCAGTGGAAATGCAATATGTGTATCTCATGTGTGTCTGTGTATCTCCTTTGCTACCTAAGAGAAAGCAAGAGAAAGCAGGTCCACTGTCAGTGAGACAAACCCTTACAGCTTTTTTCCATTAAACTTGTTCCACGTCCAAATCATCTGTTCCTGGTTAAAAGACAGTGCCCTTCCTTCCAGCCGCTATCCAAACTAAACCATGGGAGAGAAAAATACACAGAGCTAACCAGAGGGCTGATTAGCTATTGCGGAGGCCGTCAGGCTGTGTAAGTACTGTCAACACTGAGCCATGTGTTCCAGCTGTTTGACCACAACCTGCGCACCCCCCCCCCCCAAACACACTCACACACACACCTTAGATCTTGAACACATGATCTCCACCAAACACCTCTGTCACCTCTCATTCTTAGCACCCTGCCCCCACCCCAAACACATAGGCTTTGCCCTCAGCCCAACTAGCACCCTGGTTGACCCTTTAATTATAGGGTCACTGCAATAATGTGTTCTGCTTTCCAGAGGGGTACTGACTTCAGTTCTATGACACCTGTGCAAAGGCGTCAGACTACAAATACAATCTCACGGTGCACAGAAGAGGTCTTCACGGGTCCTCTGAGACCCGAAATTCCAAGACCTGACCCGAGACCCGACTGGGTCGAGTCAAACTTTTGAATGTTTGACTCGGATCTGGGTCGGGTCTAACATAAATTCTATGATTCTCGGGTAAATGCCATTTACCAACTGGACCCAATAATTAATTAATACATATGTATACATTATTATATGTAGCTTAATATATATAAAAAAGCAATTGCAAAATGTTGAAACCGAAAAAAAAAAGCATTTCTTTTTCATGAAGAAACAGCAGGTTCACTCATAGACGGCGGTGAGCGATAGGCCTACTATTGGCAGCGCCCGGACATATAGGCAACTTGCTTATACTTTTACTTGTTTACAGATTTGACCATGGTCCAAGCAGAGTCCGTGATAGAATTACAAATAGATCCAGCCTTGGCTTCCGATGGTAAATCTAAATTATTAACTAAAATCTGACCAAAATGTATTTGCTTCCTTTTATCATTTGACGACAGTGTGAGTGTGGGAACCTGTGCGTTCCTCAGTCAACTTTTCTGCACTATTCCTTGATTACAGATGGTGAAACATGGTGTCGCCTGTTGCGACATCATTTTAACGTTCCGTTTATTCTTTCGGTACTCAGCGGGGCTTTTGGACCCGAACGGGTATGGTTCGTAAAATCCACGGCCTGTTTGTCATCAGGTCAGTTCAGATCGGATCTTAATATATACGTTTTTAATTTATGCAAATCTTTCCTTCAGGTAATTACATTTTAACATGTCTCGATTGTACATTGATTATTTATCTACAACCAGGAGCTAATACTTGTGCTGAAATTGCATGCCCATATAGCTAAAAATAAACCGGTGGTGGTAACTCCGTAGTTTTCCGAACAATTTGAAAATGGACGAGAAAGGCCATTGACCAAGCTGCAATTTTTGACGAGTGAAGGGAGTGAAGGGAATGACGAGTGAAGGGAAGGAGAACTTGTTGTTTTGGGAATGGGTCAAATCTGTTTTGTATCATGTCACAGAGGGCTGGCTTATCAGTCATCAGGTGTGGACTTGTTTTCAAGATTTGGTTTGTTTTTCTCAAAACATGACAGGTTATCTCTGCATTTCAACCCTGTTACTGTTACAATAAACACACTTTCCAGAAAACACCTGAGAATAGCAGATGTAAGTTATCAATACATTTGACATATCTGCCCCCTGCCTGAAATAGCAAGAACATGTCTCATTATGGGGGTGAGAGTGAAGAGTTCTGGATATCACTATATATTCCAACAGAAAGATAAATTGGAATAAGCATACTTTAGTGAGGTGCTACACTGCATTTGCTGATTTATGTATGTATTTGCAAAAAAGTACATTTTGTTGGAAACACGAGTAAAAACATTTCAAATATACCCAAGCCTATATGTTAAAAAAAGGTTTCCTATCTCTGTAAAAAATAAACTGTTGATTTTATGGTAAACAAATGGCAGCTATGGTTGCCAGAATATCACCGTAATAAATTCAGTAGAACGTTCAACAGCCCACACATCTGAGCTAGAACCGGGAGCAGTGCAGCTGCATGGTATTCCTATAGGATTTTCATACGGCACAACAATGTAAAATAAGAAATAAAACTCCAACCTTAAACGTTAATTAAAAGGTATGCTACAATCTTCCTTATCCCATAATACCTTAAAAATGTCAGTACACCATATTAAAAATACGGTAGAACAATGTATTTTTTATGGTGACATTCTACCAAATTTTTTACGATAACGTTCCGACAACCACAGCTGCCGGTAATTTAAAGTAAAATGAACATTTTATTTTTTTACAATGTACCTGCTCCTTTATATCCTAATTAAAGCCTAATTCTAGTTACTGTTCGTTTCCTTGTTTGCTGACATCATTGTAAATAAAATAAGAATGACATTGTGATAAATGATAGTTTATCTATGTTGTTGAAAGAATGCAGAACCAATGCATCTTAAACAAAATAGTTAAAGATGAGAAAGCTGCTATCTCATCCTCTCCTTAAATAAATAATACACTAAAGCTAGACATATGTTGCCATAAACCATCATTCAATAATAGTCTGGTCTGGCATTTTGTTTTTCTTATTGTGCACTTCAGCACAAGGAACCTATAATTTTTAGCTAATGCTATACCTGTCACTCTGTGTGCGCCAAATATATCTGAGCAGAGCACTCCAGAATATATGGTGTGCACGTGACTAAATAGGATGCAATCCAATCAGGAATAAGTAGGCTATTTTGCCACAACCTTACTCACAACCAATGAGTGGAACAACTCGATTGTAAAGCACGGAAGCCTTTAATTTATCGTCATTCATTCAATGGCCACTTTCAATTTTTGTGACTCCCTCACTCCCACTCAGTGACCCACCTGTGGGTCCCGACCCACAGTTTGAAAACCGCTGATATAAACGCCAATCCAACCTGGTCGTTTTTACTGAAAGAGCAGCTCAAGGTTGCCAATATACAGTAAATCACTTCATAGCCCGTATCCTTCTAGCCAGGCTGAAAATATTAACTAAAGTGTATCATTTAGTTACTCTGATAACAGAACATAGACTTGACATTCAGAGAAATAGAATATCGTCTTCAAATTGTTTTCCTGTTCAAGCAAGTCACCCCTATTGTTTTGTGTGTGTGTGTGTGTGTGTGTGTGTGTGTGTGTGTGTGTGTGTGTGTACATGCGGTTTCCTGTTAAAGCAAGTCACCCCTATTGTTTTGTTTATGTGTGTGTTTATGTGTGTGTGTGTGCGTGCGTGTGTGTGTACGTGCGTCAGGAGACATATAAAAGAGGTCTAGACGCTTGCTGTGCTGTCAGATGGCAGAAAATGAGCCTATATAATCAGGAATCAGGACTAAAGATATAAAGCAATACAATTTAACACAATTTAATGTACATTGCAAAATTACAAAACAGTATGCAACTATTATAGTTTGGCTAAACATATTAACCATGTTAAAGTCACGGTGGGTCTTGTTCACAGTGCCAATATACAATAAGCAGCTTAAGCATCTTCCAGCCTGTTAACACGGAACAAATGTATGTAAAATGTGAACTATTTAGGCCCATCTCCATTCACAAACATGCTTTGAGTTATGAGGGTGGCAGTGGCACAGTAGGCACAGTATAGCGGAGAGTCAGACGAGAAGTTGCTGGTTAAAACCCTACTAACTCCTGGCTAAAAACATCTTTCTAATGTGCAATGTTAAGATCTGATTATTTCTGTGTCAAATAAAGGCATTTAATGCTGGCTACCTAAATATATCCACCATTGTACTGACTTGCTCTGCTAGTGTCTGATATCTTATTTGTCTCACCTAAAAAAAATAAGACAAACTGAGTCTCATATTTTAAGCATCTAAGATCTGCTCAGTGCATTCCTAGGATGTCTGGGGTTTCTCTATGCCTATCTCTGTGAATCTGACCTCATGGAACACCATAATGGAACATGCTTGTCACTTATACGTAACCAGTGGCAGAATTACAACACCTACAACAGACATCTACTTACTTTTCCAAGAGTTGCTCTAGCCTTGGGGGGGGATTCAGACCATGAAAACACAGTGAGTTTATACAGCAACAACAAAAGACAAAGCACAGGAAACGTGAGGGAACTTGCAGAAGCAGCCATCAGAAAAAAGCAACGCTCTTAAATGTTGAAATAGCTTTCCGATGAATCAGGCTGATTTTAAATAGAAAGGAAATTAACAAAGCCTGCATATGTCAGCCAGCGCTGTTTAAAAGGACAAGACTCTTGTTTAATGAGCTCCAACCATTTTCCAGTCCTGCACTGATTACATCACACAGAACAGTCTTTCTTCACAATGCATATTTTGGATTGCCATTTCCACACACAGTATGACACCTCTTAGGTCAACATTGGCATTGGTTCCACATTTGCATTGTGACATACAGTAAATGACACTGACCTTAGCCCACAGTTATGAATCACACTACGTCAGAGAGATCCTAGACTGAATGAGTGCCCTAAAAGCCTGCCATAACCTCTGAGAGGTTATAATGAAGAATGAAGCATAGAGGAGTGGTACTACTGTGAAATGAGAAAGGATCCCATTGTTCCAACGGAACTCAGAGTCCAGAGGCACCCTGACACAGGTATTCTGTTAAATAAGGCCGTCATTGTTTAGAGAGGCATGCAAACTGGCAGACAAACTAAAGGATAAAAATGCCATGTGGGGGATTCAGACACCTGTTCCGATTAGGCCTATAGCGGCTCCTTGAAAAATCTTGCATTTTGGAAAATTCACTCTGGCAATTATGGTTAGAATTTTAGGGAGGCAAGGCAATTGGTTATTGAAGGGGGTCTGGGGGATTTCCATGGGGGATAACAATGTGTCAGAAACTGGAGCCTCAATAGGACAGTCATGCCCACACACTCACCATGAAACCGGACCTCCTGTTTCATTATCTGGTCAGTTCCTCACAGTTTGGGTAATAAAACATCATCAACATCTATAAGTCCAATGCGATTAATAGCTGGGAGCACTTTAAGCACCGCAACGAATCCTTTGAGCTATGAGATATCGGTTGTTAGAACACGGTAAAGACAGGACCGCAGGGGACCAGAGACGATCACCAGCTGCTTCCCGCATCTACTCGTCTCAGGGAAATAAACCAGACAAAAACAGCAATATCTTTAGATACAGCCACCTTCAGTGACAAAAGTGACGTTTGAACATGCATGATAGTGGAACACACAGGAATAATGTACAGCTCCCAAGCTCATTGCTAGTCCTGCCACCTCCCCTGCCCCCGCACCACATGCCACAGCATTTCCATTTAAGCATTCCAATCTCCCTGCTATACCTCCCTGATACCAGGCAAAGGGGGTTACCGTGGCATTGATTCATCTGTTGTTGGCCTGTGGCTTGAGAGCCCAACGCACTCTCTCTAGCTCCTCTGCTTGCAGTGGATGTGATCTAATTACCAGCTGAGAGATGAAGTTGTCTGCCTTGGCATTGTTGACAGGCCCATTCTTCTAGTGGAAATCAACCAGGGCTGATGCAAACATCAGGTCTGGATATCTCAGAAGCTATTGCTTGTGCAAGAGTGCTTTCCTTACAGAGGACATGGGACAATCGATTGGGCAGCCTAACTGATGAATGTACCAAAGTGCAAAAGGAATCCACCGCATAGGTCTTGTCTACGTCATTAAAAATAATGAAATAATAAAATGACTATGTTAGCATTACTGACATTTCACAAGTTGTCCAAGTGACATTAGTCCAGACTAATGTCAAAGGTCAAATCGACCTCACACATCAATGAGGCAGTAACATGGTCAGCTATACAAGTTTTGCCCAAGTCAGTGTCACAAGAAATCCTAAAGAGCCACTGTGTCTGCATTCCTCTGACTTGTCTCTGAACCAACAAGTGCTTTCACCTCCAGGAAACGCTTAACCTGCTCACACAGGAGCCTGTGCTCGCAAAGCGCTTTGTCTTGCCTCTTTACAATTGAATCAAGACCACACACACTTTCTGTGGCTGTGACCGTAGCTGGTTCAGTTCACACGGTTGCTGCGGTGATTTTAGAAACAGTTGACATAAGATGGCCAACTCTGGCTAGCCATCATTAACGCTACAGTTACAGGCACTGCACACTGCCAATTCCCCATTCATTTTCTATGGAGTCATGTGACAGCCCTCGCAGAGGATTGTGGGATAGCTGGCGGCACGGCCCTTCGCGCGAAGACAGAAGAAATATCAAACCAGAGTGAATTCATGCAAATTTTAACAAAGATTCGCGAGGCGATGGCCTATCAGGAGAGAGATGTTGCGTCAAAGGTTCCTACCACACTCCAGTTCCTACTATCTTTTTTTTTTTTTTTTTTTAATATATCTTTTTTTCTGTGACTTCATAGTCATAGCTTTAGGATGTATCTCTAAATGTGTTTTAGGATACATACGTTAAAAAGCATGAGTGGTTAAATGTGTGTCAACCAGATTTTTGGTGTTGATGGTAGCTGTAAAAAAACATAATATATGTTCTAGCCCAAAGCTACATTATTACTGCATATCACTCCTCTGTTATTGCTGTCACATACTTAAAAGAGTGGATTAACAAACACAGTTTTTACACAGATACAAGGGGCCACAGGCGGCCAGCGAATGGCAAACCAAAAGTGAGAAAGCAAAGTTGCGAAATGCAGGTGTGCAGCGCCCATAGCTACCTTTAGCGTAGGCTGGATGCTTAGATTAGACACACACACATTTGTAGGAGGAACAACTTTAGCTCAAACATCCACCAGATGTCTGAGAACTTGAGTTTTAAGACTTTGGACTAAGATTGCAGGTACACTTACAGATGACAGCAACATTTGTAATGGCTTAAATGACAGACATGCGTACGAATCCTGACATATTGGGGATCTCATTAGGTATTCAAATGGAGTGGAATAAATTAAAAAGAGCTTGAATGAAGACAGCCAAGCATGTGACATTTCTAATCCTTGTGTCAGACACAATGAAACAAAGACTATGTTATGTTTCTTTTGATCTCAAAATACTTTTTACACTTAGTCCTGCCATTTATGTTTATTAGATATACGTATATATCCAAAGAAATAATTTCCAACAGCCTAAAAAAACAAGTGCATAATAGCCGGGAATATCTCTCTTTTAATAGTGAAAGATTAAGGATTATCATAGAAAACTTCAGTTATGAAGTGAATGTTATGAGTATTGTAAAGTCAGCTATTGCAAGCTAAATGTAAGCTAATACACTTTTTGTAAAATTCAACAAATATCTCCTCACAATTCACTAGCTTACCTTTCTATGTAAGTGTTAAAAAAATTATCATATACGTCCACACAGCCCTGGCTCCGTAAATAGTAACATACACAATGTGGCGAACACTGCTCGTATCAACAAAGCCGTAGTACTACACTTTGCTTTATAATGCATTTCGTGAGTCGGCGTGCGATACGCCTCCGCGGAGCGATATTGTTTTTATTTGAGCTTGAAGTTAGCAAGAATGACTGACCCTGCCTTTAAGAGGTGGACGTACATACTTTAATGCAAGTGTTATGGGGTGGACATAACACTAAATATTTTGACTAGTGGACCTCACTAGTCGAGGTATCAAGGTGGCTTTTGAATAGGTGTGTTAAGCATCTTGCAGAAGATGGATAATGATTCTGCCGTCCTAACTGCTGCCGGAAATTCATTCCACTATTGTGGCGCCAGAAGAGTACGGTCGAGACCGGGCAGGATGCCAGTGCATTTATTATGGGTATCATTTGCTGATGATTTCTTTTGCAATACATATTGTTCTTATATATGTTTCTGGCAAGGGGGGCTATGGTTCTCGTATACTATATATTATATTATAGACAACTTCTAAATTAAGACCATACACACATGGATCTGACTGTGCCAGCTTGATCTACCAGAGACACAAGACAAATAATAAAATATAATCTGAGTTATTTATTATTATATTATATATATTATATTATATTATTTATTTATACATTTCATTCCCTTTCCCATAACCATAACCACAAAGCTCTTGTGTATAATGTAAGCCTTGTATACTTTTATTCCAAAAGTATTAAAATAGTATGTTGACTGAAAGATGTCAAGGGCATACAGTATGCTGTTTTTACCAAGATTTACCAAGACCTTTGATGAAAAGGTATTTGGGCTTCTTATCAGTGGAGCAGAAATAATTTACCAGTTCTGTCCAGTTCTGTTTTCTACTGTAATGAAACGAAAGTTCATGAAAAAAGAAAAAAGGAAATGATATAAATGTTATCAGGCAATCATCAGAAAGCCAGACCTCAGGTTTATCTTACTCCACACATGCCTTTCCCTACTGCCTAAATTATTGCACATTTCTAACATCGTTAGCCTCATATCTGTCAGCGTCATGTTAATGAGGCTCTAACTTTAACATGACAATGGGGTCCCGGTCCTCTAAATGAGCAGCCAAGGGAAACACAACATTCAAATAATTACAGAAAACCTACTGCCATGGGTTTGTTATTTCCAATTGGGAAAAGAGCTTTCAGACCAGAAATATTTTCATAGAATGAAGCGGAAGGTTTTGGTTAGCTCTATAGTTTTAATTAACAAGCTGCTCCAGATTAATCTAATTAGATTAGCATTTGGAAATTAGTGTAAGGGAATATCTTAAAAGCAACTGGAATTGAAAGAAACTGTATCTAAAAAAAGCAATAAACCAGTGTAAGCATATTACTCAAACAATTTCACAGATGAAATGTAAAATGAACTCTGACTGGACTAGAAGTTTTAACTAACAACATTGTTCACCTGGAAACCTGGAAACACTATCTTGGAACACACCATTGTGAGTCATGATATACTACACAGATACATTCCTCCTTAACACCTTTCATAATGTCTTATCTGACTTTGTAACCTCTGACCAGAGACTTGGCAATTCTGGGCACAGGAAACTCATGAGACAATTCTTAACAAAAACATCACATTTCACATCAAGTGCTATTTGTTTTATTTGTATATTTTTTGTGCCATGTTTTGGTTTTGTGTCATGTTGGCAGGTGTTCATTGATATAATTAAACAGCATCATTTGAACATGAAATTATTTAATTTTATTATTATATATAGTTCTATTGGTAAAACCATTTTTAGAAACATGAGAGTAGAATTCTTCAAATCTGCAAATTAAAATCAACCCTATAGCCCAAGCAGTTCAGTGTAAAAAAAATAGCACATAAAATAAAATACTAACAATTTTACAGGTGCTTTTTCAACATTCTACAGATGGAAATACAACAGTTCCCCTGAACTTTGAGGTTTTAATCTATTGGGACCATATGTGGGTAGAATCTGCTTCATATTAGTGGTAATAGCTTCCAACCTCAACTTGACTGATAAAGCTTCTAGCAGCCACTGAAAAGTCCATGTAAAAGCTAAACGGAGGTCATTGAGATTGACACCAGCTGAGGTAGCTACAACAGTCAACTAATTAACAACAGCCAGGTGGCTCTTGGCTAAATCTGAACCTCCCCATAAGCTCTAATTTTTCAGGTTGGATTCCCACAGAAGCATGAAAAAGAACACAGCCACAGCAGGGTTGTGGGAGGACAGTTATCTAGGGTGCACACTGGACCAGTGCCAAGAGCTATGCAACCTGCCGGACCCATTCTAAAGGGAAAAGGGCATTTCCTGGGTCAATGGCATGGATGTGTTGGGGAAAGCCAGCGATATGCCATCTGTCAAAAGTAAGAATCTGGTAGGCAAAGGTTAACAAGTCTTGGCAGGGGTGACATCCATGGTTACCGGAGCCCTCAGCCAAAATGGTTGCAAGGAGAGTTAGAGTACTGGCTTGGATCACAGAATTGTATGATGGGTAAGGGAATTTGAAGTGATTCAGCAATGTTGTAAATCTTATACTACAGTCTTTTGATATTTGTTTGTTTAATACTGAACTAATCATTGTGGAAAATTCATATGGCATGTATTTTAAGATTAAACATTAAGGATTTTCAAAGGCTACACTGATCTTCAAAATATCTAATTTATAGTTACCAAATATCATTGAGGAATATGTATATTTTGAACTCCATCATGGTGGGTCCAAATCTCCATGTCCAAGACTAACAGCACTTTAAAAATAATCTTGCATTAGCCACTGCTTAGATGAAGCAAGCATCAGACAAAAGTGTCAACTTTGCCAGAACTGGAGTGAGTAAAATGTTTACTCCTACTGCATAAAATGTGTCAGTGGTTATGGCCAAATGGTAAATTGAGGTTTTTGACTAAAACAAACCAAAAATTAAAGCTGACAATAAGAGTACAGTACTCACACTAGGCAATGCATACCGCGCCTGAGCACTGTGATGTCTCATTTAACAATGGTGGTAAATTAATCACGTTGGTCTATGGTAGAGGTGCAGAGTTTCCTGGATATATCTTTAATGTAAGAAGGCCGCGCATCACCAGGCCCCAAATGGCTCAAAATAAGACTTCTTGGGCCCAGAATGTAAAGCACAATGTGAAAGCAGGCCAAGAGGCAGGACAATCACACTACAAGGCACACTAGGCACGACTGTAAATCTGGACTAAAACTCTAAAGGATTTTTAACACGTGAAGCAACACCCGGTAGTGTTCACTTCATTTTCAGTGAGAAGTGGGCAGGCTAGACGGGATAGGCGTATGAATGGCGGTATGGCAGGCGTGCACAGTTGTGAGAGCTTTGCCACTTTTTTGCACTAATCGAGAACATGCCCGCCCGCCTTCGAGATAAAGTATATTTAACTTTTGAGGTGGCGGCGAGATGGGATGCACATTGGTCTTCATGATTATAGGCATGTAAAACAGCAAGGAGCATATAGCTGAACCAGCTGACAGATTATTATAAGGACTTTGTTTTTTGGGGGGTTTCTTTGCATTTCACAATCAGAAAATTTGCCAAATGTGTTGACATGTTTATTAGGCATGTGAATTCTTTTTAAATGGAAGAAAATGCACCAATATGTTATCATTCACTACATAGCCTATATTTGTGATACTGTATAATTCATAAATAAGGCACAGGCTATATGTGTATCAATATATTGTTAATACAACGATAGGCTTGAAGTTATAAAGTTAATCTACGGTGGTTTGTTTACTGTTCTTTTCCCGTGGTTACCTCAAAACGAGACATATTGTTTCTGCGACTGGGCAGTAGATTTGCTTCACGTTAGAGGCGGGTGATGAGAAGCGAGTGATCTCTAACGACTGACTGTCTAAAACCTAGTCAAACATTTAAGTGGCTGAAATAGCCTCTTTGTTCTAATCTACTACATTTGTTCAACCAGTTGTATCAATGATTTTAAGGCTTACTAGACAGCAGTATTCCCCAGTGTCTGGGCTCCAAGCTGCTGCTGCTGCGATTGATGCATGCTGTGGTTCAGCTGCTTATCCCTGTACTGATTGAACCTTTAGTTCTGCAGCTGCTCATTACTGCAGGGCTACACCCGTGGTGGAGTAGCACGATGGAACTGCTTTATGAGTCCTGGGAACATCAGGTGGAATCCTGTGCCCAAAACAAGCCATGAGATATGCTCACATCAGACTGAAATGCAGACACGAGTGGCTATCTGAAGCTAATCCCAATCCAATTTAAAATGTGCTGAATTGATAGCCAGATGTCAGAGTCTTTTGTTTCAGCGCCAGTGGGAAACCATAGTGTAACGGGGAATGTGGAGGAAGGTGCCAGTGCTGTCTGACTCAGTTAACTAGTGTGGGTGTGAACTTGGTAGCCCATTCAATACTGAAAACAACCTTTCCTAATGCACATAGAATAGTCAACATTGTGGGGGTGAGCAGAATTGCTTTCTGTAAGTTAATAGAATGGTAATTGTCTGGTTTAAAAAAAGGCAACTGAGGACACCTCTGCTGAATCTATTCCATTCCACGCTCCTCATTTCTATCTGGTTCGTGGGCAAGTTCACGAATGAATCTATCTGTAATAAACAAGCCAATCATAATTCTCCCATGTTCCTTCTTAGCACACTGACTCCATTAAGTTTATTTCTCAAGCCCCTGTAAATCATTAACAACCCGCCTTAATGAACAGCTGGCTTACCTCTCCCCTCTCTGTACAGTCCACTCGACCTCTTATCATAATCCAGAGACAAATCACAACCAGCAAACACTGAGTCACTCGTGTTTCCGACCTTCAATCATAGCAATTGCTCCAAGTCTGGATGTGACAGTGTGTG
Organism: Forbesichthys agassizii; assembly: GCA_026546735.1. Taxonomy (NCBI): domain Eukaryota; kingdom Metazoa; phylum Chordata; class Actinopteri; order Percopsiformes; family Amblyopsidae; genus Forbesichthys; species Forbesichthys agassizii. Next base: position 6,401 of record JAODLL010019398.1, on the reverse strand, counting down.
TGTGTGTGTGTGTGTGTGTGTGTGTGTGTGTGGGGGGGGGGGGGGGGGGGAATTAAA
>JAODLL010019387.1:0-26461 GCA_026546735.1 Forbesichthys agassizii | reverse complement strand
CTCTCTCTCTCTCTCTCTCTCTCTCTCTCTCTCTCTCTCTCTCTCTCTCTCTCTCTCTCTCTCTCTCTCTCGTATATAGGTCTTAACTATTAGTAGCAATTCCAATCATGCACTGGAACAATTATCTCTGAAGGACTATAACTGAATAGTAGGCACCGGACGGAACATTCTTTAATCTACCCAATGACTTGAGCAGGATAAAACAGACATATCCGTTAATCTTATCCATTATTAAATAACCTTAACTACAGTAAACTCTGTCTAGCCCTAGCTGACCTACAGGTGAACTTCCACAGAAAAGTGAAAGCGTTTAAGAGAAAATAAAAACATGTTAATTATTAATTATCAAATTAATTATTAGGGGTGTAACGGTTCTGAAACCGAGACCGAAACCGCGATACAAACGTTCACGGTTTCGTTTCGCGGTTCCGGAAGACAGAACCGCGGTCCGCACGCACACACACAACCTGCTACCTGTTGAGCTCTCATATACATTGCTACTGTAATTAAACTACACATTTCATTTCACATTTAGCTCAACACAAGATTAGAACCACTGAGCCTTGTATAAAAAACACAATACAAACACACGTTGTGTCATCTTCGTGAATGGGATAAGCATGATGCAGCAGTTATCAACAATATCCATAATGTCTGCGAAGGTATGAAAACTGTCCAAAACTTTCAGGTAATTTTTTATTTAGTCTCTGGACATTTTCTGTTTGCCATCGCAGTAAATGTGGTTCTACACTGTTCGTTCGTCTGTTTGCATTGTGTAACTTTTGTAGCAATGAAGCTACAGGACTTCTAAAAATGTGTCTATTTTAAACATGAATATAGCAGCAAACAATTAATATTTTCTATTTGATGGATGACACGCCTCTTCAACATCGCATGGAGTCGGGGGCAGGCAGGCGTATGACCGGGTCCCGCAGAAGATACTGTGGGAGGTGCTGCAGGAGTATGGGGTGAGGGGGTCCCTTTTAAGGGCAATACAATCCATGAATACCCAAAGCGTGAGCTGTGTACGAATTCTTGGTAGTAAGTCGGACTTGTTTCAGTTGGGGGTTGGTCTCCGCCAGGGCTGCGCTTTATCACCAATGCTGTTTGTTATGTTAATGGACAGGATATCGAGGCGTAGTCATGGTGGGGAGGGGTTGGGGTTTGGTAGCCTGTGGATCTCATCGCTGCTTTTTGCAGATGATGTGGTCCGGATGGCATCTTCGGTCTGTGACCTCCAGCACTTGCTGGATCGGTTCTCAGCCAAGTGTGAAGCGGCTGGAATAAGGATTAGTACCGCAAAATCTGAGGCCATGGTTCTCAGCAGGATACCGAATGTCAAGTACCTCAGGGTCTTGTTCGTGAGTGAGGGGACATTGGAGCGAGAGATTGGCCGAAGAATTGGAGCAGCGGGAGTGGTATTGCAATCACTTTATCGCACCGTTGTGAAGAAAAGTGAGCTGGGCCGGAAGGCAAAGCTCTCGATCTACCGGGCAATTTTGGTTCCTACCCTCACCTATGGTTATGAAGGGTGGGTTATGACCGAAAGAACAAGATCACGGGTGCAAGCGGCCGAAAGGGGTTTCCTCAGGAGGGTGGCTGGCTTCTTCCTTAGAGATAGGGTGAGAAGCTCAGCTATCCGTGAGGAACTCTGAGTAGAGCCGCTGCTCCTTTGCATCAAAAGGAGCCAGTTGAGGTGGTACGGGCATCTGGTAAGGATGCCCCCTGGGCAGCCTTGCTTGGGAGGTGTTCCAGGCACGTCCGGCTGAGGAGGCGTTGGGGAAGACCTAGGACTAGGTGGAGAGATTATATCTCTACACTGGCCTCGGAACGTCTTGGGCTCCCCCAGTCAGAGCTTGCTAATGTGGCTTGGGAAAGGGAAGTTTGGGGTCCCTTGCTGGAGCTGCTGTCCCCGTGACCTGACTACGGATAAGTGAGAGAAGATGGAGGGCAGAGCTGAAAGTATGTTGGTGGCAGGGAAAGGAGTGGCTATTACACTACGTCAGAAAGAAACTGTAAGCTCCTGGTTTACTGAGAGGCTGGCAATGTCTTGTGTTGTTACATTTTACAGCTTTTGGGCTGACTTATTCATTTCGCTAAGTAGAAAACCAATTCATAACTGTTTTCTTTTCTTCACAGTCATTCAATGCTTGAATTATTTTTTTAATGACTAAAATGCAAGCATATCAATGTTTGTTATGCATATGAATGAAATGGTTCATTTTGAATGCTAATTAAAATGCAAATCAACTAATGCATATTACAGTAAATCACAAAGTGTGAATATGGATAAAAAATATTGACATGAGCAATTCACATGAGAGATTACTTTTCACCAGCAAAAGGAAAGTGTTTAAAATATGCTAAATATTAAAATATCATTAGGAGGATTCAAATATCTAATGGCATTGTCATTCAGCAGATAGTATTACCACATACAGTAGGCTAACAGTATAAGCATTCTCACCCCCCCCCCCCCCTCCTGGTTTTATAGAAGGTGATTAATGTCAGACAGCCTACAGTATGAGTTTATGCAAGATAAAGAATACAATACAAAAAATACAAATGCAACAGTTCCGCTTAAAAGAGCAGTGATGAGTGTTAACACTACTCTGTTCTCAAAAACCCCTTGTGTGTCCTGCTGTGTAATCACAGTGACATAATGATAATGAGAATAATAATGAGAATAATAATGATAATCTTTTATGCAAAAGTTTCACTGAAAATCTTCCACAAATTGTTGGTATAAGCTTCAAATGTCTGAAAGATCGGTGAATGCATGACTAATCCTTAATGCTGCTATATTGGTTAGGCATAGGTAGCAGCCTCCAGTATTCTGGGAACTATAGTCACCTAAGGATATACAATAAAAATAACATACTTTAACATATAACTAATATTCCCCTTAATCTCTTCTAATCAGAACAGTGGCCATTTCTGTAATGCATTTTTTCACCGTCATAATTTATTATATTGTATATAATGTAGATAGAAGCTGGGCTCTAACAGATATTAACCTTGTGTGAGTTAATATTCCTACATATTATTTTTTTCCTTACAAGATAAAGACTGATTACTGTAAAACATCCTCTTTCTGAATCTCTATTGTCTGATAAGTAATGCATTACAGGAAATAACTGTTCTGCCAAAATGCCTGGAAAGTCTCTAGGATAATATGACGCAGGTACTCTCCACAGAACACTTTATTAAATCTGAAGTCTTAAATGACCCAGAATTCCCGGGCCATGACAGGTATTTCAAATGACAGGTATTAACCAGTCTGCCAAGAGAGTGTCAGGGGAAAGCAAATGAGAATACACTAATGAAAGACAGGCAGACAGGGAAGAGAATATAACATAGAATAGAAATAGAAAGAATTATAGAAAGAAAGAAATAAAGAAAGAAATCATTTTGTCTGTTCCTGACAACTGCAATTATAGTCCATTACAGTATAAATCACCATGGATAAAAGCTCTTAACGACTAAAACTTGAATGTGAAAGCTGTTAAGCAGGGAGCTTAGAGGAGGCATGACATGGTTTTCCCTACACTGATCACAGCAATAGAAGTCTGCACAAAGGGAAAGATTGAGAAGGAACTGACACAGGTACATAGATTTGAACACATATTCACTGGGATTCATTATACATAGGAACATCTTCTGACCAGCAGGGAGCCTGGCTGATGTATTACCAAGGCCAGCGGGAGTTAAAAACATTAACAAGATTCATTTTCAATTGAAGAACACATTTAGAAGATCTGGTTAAAAAGCATTCAAGGTACTCCCTTAACCCACACCCCTTCTCACACAAACACACACACACACACACACACGCACACACACTTGCAGCCATCCAAAACGATAAAACCTGCAAGGATTGGATGGCTGCGTATAATTGGTTCAAAGCATACAGTATGCAAGAAAATACTTATTGGTTCAAAGCATACAGTATGCAGTAAAATACTTATTGGTTCAAAGCATACAGTATGCAGTAAAATACTTATTGGTTCAAAGCGTGCGGTATGCAGTAAAATACTTATTGGTTCAAAGCGTGCGGTATGCAAGAAAAGACCGGTGTTTATCCAGCCTGTTACATCTGCGGGGGGAAAGGATGTGAATCGCTTCCCTCTCGGCAAGAGCGGCTTAACAAGTGAGAGGTCGTTCGTTACTGAGCGTTAGCGATGCAGTTTTTGCAACTTTGGAACTTTGGAAGGAGCAACAGAGTTTGCCAACATAACAGTCCTACCCTCACAACCACACACACGTGCACACACTCACACACACACAGTGATGTGCCAACCACACAGGAACCACAGAACCTAAAAGTAACTTCAAAATTAGCCAGAGAAATAAATACATACTCTACAATATAGTTTACTAGTGTGTGTGTGAGTATGTGCTCGTTTTCTCCTTAGCTAATCAGATATTTTTCTCCTTGAAGACACCTGACACAACTCCTTTCGCTTGTTGCTTTCTGCACACACACACACACACACTCACACACACCGTGTACGTACTGTACACACACACACACAAACACACACACTGTGTAAGCACACACACACAAAAGCTTGAAGTGGTTATAATCACACACAAATACACTGGCCTCCTTGAGAAATTCTCCAAGGATTTCTCCACATGAATATGGACAAAAGAATAGAGAAACAAGGATGTTTACTGTGAGAGAGAGAGAGAGAGAGAGAGAGAGAGAGAGAGAGAGAGAGAGGTGTATTGTTCAGTAATCTGTTTATCGGACCCTGTGGGAAGTGGGATTGCAACACCTGATTATCACCAAGCTGGCACTGGAAGCAGCGCTCCATTCCTCCAGAGTCACATTCTAACTCTTTCTTCCTCTCGGTTTATTTTAATTTTTCAATTTCTGTTCCCTGTGCACCCTCGCTCTCTGTTCGCATGAACACACTCTGCCCCGGTTTACCTTTGTTGTTTGTCTTTTCATAATATGACTGCCCCTGCTTCTCCTCTCTTTCTTGCTGTCTTAGAGAGAGAGAGTGTGAGAGAGAGAGAGAGAGAGAGAGAGAGAGAGAGAGAGAAGCAGAAGAGTTCCATATCTGTCTTCCCCTCTTCTTTCAGTCTGTAACTTTTTTTCTCTCTCTCCCTCCCTCTCTCTCTCTCTCTCTCTCTCTCTCTCTCTCTCCCTCCTTCGTGATGTGAACGTGATTGCTGATGACATTTGGCCATTGTGGAAATAATTCTGCAGTCTCCTCCAGCATATGGTGACTCAAAGGAAACAGGATCTCTCCGAACACACAGGAGAACACTGGTCAGGTGGGTGGGTGCTTGGGTGGGGTCGGGGGTTTTCTGTAGATGGTCAAAGTCAAGCAAGGAAAGCCAAAGGAAATCTAATCACAGAAATTCAATATAAGATGTGGTGCATTTATATTAACTTCTACTCATTAGTATATTTCAGTCACTTCACTTCTCTCTCAGATAAATTTCCATTTAGGTGTTTATCCATACTGTTAGTGATTGATAACCTGCGTTTGAAGGGGATGAGATGATCAAATCTACTTAAGGAAAACGATTATACATCAAAACAGTAAATAAGTCTAAATACAACTATTGGAAGCACTATTTGTGGTTAATAAATCATAATGAATTCTTGCCTGTTTGACAGTAAAATGATCTGACTTGTGTCACATCCCATACCTTCAATCAGCTAAAACATACACTCTTTGATTGGTTTATAGCGACCTCTATAACCACAAGTTCAGTGTGGAAGAGGCTTGCACTTTCATTGTCAAGCAAAACCTTTTTTATAAGACTATTTTCAACAAATATGACAATGCTCAATTCAAGTTATTTACACTGATAAAATGAATGAACCACTTCTATAATGAACAGTTGTTTACATTTGTGTCAATGTCTTATTTCCTTTGTGTCTGATGAAACATCTACATACACATACACACAATGCGACGTTAGGCTTAATCTAGTCTCCGCCTCTTCCGTTCGTTAGCACTACGTCACATGAGCATATCTGTGCTGAACGTCTGATACCCCTGTACGCTCGACAGCCGACAGCACATACTGAAAGTGAAGTTGATTATCATTGGCTGCTAGCTTTGCCACTCGTGCGACGCTACTGCGTTGCTTTATTTATTCATTTATTTTGTTTCATTCATTTTAAGCATTAACCGTAGACTACTCATATATCAGATTTACAAGACAAGCCAGACAGCCGGCGCATGTCAGTAAGTTTTCCAACAGATTCCTCATTGTAAGTTTAACGTCCGACTTGGTCGGAGTTACAGATGTGGGGGTACACGACGTGCATGTCAATCAAAATACATCTCCTGTCAAGTGGATCTTGACACAGTTAACCAGCGCTGTGTCTCAGATGTTACGTAGTAAAGGCTGCCTCTGCAAAACTAGGCTTAATGTGCCAGAATGCTTGTTTTGTTGTTTAAAGGTATAGTCAGCTAAGTGGCGAACACAGTTCATGAGCTTGAAGTTAGCCAGCGTTATTAAGAATGACTAACCATGTCTTTAATTTAGAAACTATACCACATAATAAATGCAAATATAATATTTGTCAAATAACATAAATCATCCTAGCCCCATTCACATTGCAAACTCAAAGAGGTAAATCCAAACTGCCTAGCTCTAGTGGAGAAACAAGGGACCTTTACCACAGCTTTATCGTATCTCCCTCTCACACATCCCTTCTGCAAAGGAAACCAGTGTAGGCCATCTTTCAGGACTGATGCTCCACATCGAGCTATAGAAGATCCTGGGGGACCTGGGAGAGGAACATGGCTGCAGGCAAAGACTGCAGCAGGCTGCTGTGGAACACAAATGGCTCTGAACAGCTGCTGCTGGTGAACTAACAGTGTAGATAACCTTTACAAATTGCAACAGTGTCTGCAGACAGGCGTTATGTAAGTCTGCTGTGAAGTGCATAAGGGTCAGTAGCCTTCACCCGCTCTCTTTGAGGAGATTATCCCAACAGGCCTCAGTCCTTCTCAACTGGGGTGTGTGTGTGTGTGTGAGGGGGGATGGGGACAAATAGTTGTGTCTTCATGTGAACTCAGGTGCGCTAGATGCTACTGAATGATTGTTTTCGAAATGCCAAAGTCAAAACAAAACTCTGGCTCTGGTGAATTGAATGTGGTTTTTAACCCTCCATTATTATTAAGACTTGGTTTACCAATTTACACATCTTGGAGAAAATAAATTGTACCTTGGAACTGTGTATTTGAAGTGTGGTTTGCCTTACATCTCCATATAGTTAAAATACTAAAAATAGGTTTAGATACGGTACACACAGTGAGTGGGACCAAATGATAGGAGAGAAAAGCCCGGGAGCAATTGACTACTTGCTGTGGAATTTGACTGACAGCAAGCGGCACTGAGCGAATTAGAGCAAGACATTATACTGTTGCAGATGTTACCGACGCCCATGAGCCTTTTCATTTCCCCGCCAGGTATTTGGCTGGAGGCTACCACCTGTATACCTCTCCCCACTGTCTTAAAGAGCAGCTGTCACACATGACATGTTTGGACATCTGAGGTCCAACGTTCTGACCTGTCATGTCCATCCAATCTCTCGGCTCGGAGATTGGCACGTGACATCAAAACAAATGAATCAATCCACTTTTTCTTTTCAACAGCCTCATTTACACTATAAGAGTTCACAATAGCCTTGGGAAGATTGAGGAGGATATCCTGCAGAATATCTGTGACTGGACATAATGTCTGACATCGCAATGCCACAGATAAATATCCCTTACTTGTGACCAGTGCAACAAAGTTCTCCGCAGGGCTACAGAAACAGCCTGAGGGCCTGAATAGCCTCCGGTTCAGCAATGACACGAACTGACTTCTGTTGTTTTAAATTCAATATTCAACAGGCCACTGACATTTCAGACAATGCTGTGGGCAACCGTATATCAAAACACAATCTTCTCAAGTCACTTCTGCTGTGAAAAGGTTTTAGTCTTATGGGGCATGTCTGTATAGATCGCACCTTGCTACCCAGCTTGACACTCATACGTTGATCTCAATTTTTGTTATTTTCAGAACCAGAATAGTCAGCATTAGCATATTCAAAATGTTACTATTTACAGAAGTTGTAACATTTATTTTCATTCCAAATAAGGAATAAAAAAAAACATACAAAGTTATATTCAACCTTTTCAAATAAGTATAATTTATATCAGTATAATTACAGTATATATTGTGTATACAGTATACTGGACTAGGGCTGGATCATTAACCGAAAAGTAATCAAAACAGAAATTCAGAACATCTAACTGACGTTTTTTTTTTTTATCCTGTTCAATCAAGCGCAACATAAATAGATGGACGAATGTTTTACAGATAATTTGTCGGGACCCGGACACAGGACAGTCCCAGGCACAATAAACAAGCCGCATTACTACTGAGAAACGCTGCTGTTATTACTGTGACCAAAATTAGTATCAACCACGACAGACGTAAATCAAAACTACACTTCACGTCAACTGCTTGTAACAAGGCTGAGCGGTGGTGTCACATAAACATTTATCAGAGCAGAACAGACTCATAACCTGTGACAGACAACTGCAATGTCAAGTCAACTCTTTCAATTAGACATTCCTATGGAAATACAATTTCTGAAAATAATAATAAATAATTCTAAAATATCACAGTAGACAAAAATGTCTACACTAGGGAAATTCCAAATGCATACGTGAACGATAAATATAGCGGCCTAGTACTATATATACATATATATAATACAGTAGGGTAAGTCAACTGTCAATCTATTTTTCTATAAGCTAATAATTATTACTCCATGTATCGTTAATTATTTAATGTGTTAGTCCATTGCTAAAAGTATCATGCTTTTACAAATAGTTTTTACAAAAGCTGCTATATACTACCGCGTGTATTCCTTATTAATATTTCTATGGTGTATTCACGTAACTCCACCCATCTAGTCGGCTGAATGGAAACATCATGGAGCAGAACTCAAACAAAAGCAAAACAAAGGCAAAAACAACATTTCATTAATCGTAATCAAGGTACAATGTTCAATTAATCGGGATTTTTATCCAGGGTCAAATTGTGCAGCCCTAGTAAATATATATAGAAACATGTACAATATAATGTACTGCAGCACACTCAATGCAGAGAGAAATAACATTTTAAATTGTATACTTTCATGCGGGAACTTAAGACTTAAGACTTTGCTACACTCAGTATATATTCGTTTTCAATGGCTTTGTATGTGCATTTCACACTTCACAACCCCTGGTTCGGCTGCTTGCAAAAAAGCTGTGTGTTAGCCCTTCCCCGCAACTCCCGCTGAAGACAACTGTGTGGCGCTTACTGCATGTATAACAGCCCCCCTGAAGCCTGTAACTGGAAGTGCTGAAAGATGGGCCTGCACCAGCAGTGCAGTTCCACAGTTGTCCTGTTGGCACAACACACACCATGGCATGGCGAAGACACTGAGTGACAGTGGCAGCATGCGAAATGTGAACATAGCTCTCCACTCCAATAGCCTGACATGGTGAGACCGTCTGCACTAGCAAACGGTGATATGCATACATACAAGGTGTAGGACATGCATGCATGTATTTATATGCAGTGCGTGTGTAATAGATATTACATGCAAGCATACAAGGGTGGGATAAACTGAGTGTGTGTGTGCATACATGTGGAGCTTAAATCCACTGCAAAGTGTCTCTGGTGAAGGTTGAGTCCATTATCAATATCCCTGCTGTGTGTGTGTGTGCATGTGCGTGCGTGTGTGTGTGTGTGCATGCATGCATTTGTAGGAGCTCGATATTGACCGCTGTAGTACACACAGTTCCCTTCTTTAATTATCAATCCCAGTCCAGATCTCACAAGACCGTACTCAAGCTAAGAGCACTCCTTTGCATGTTCAAGGAGTGTATGCTCATAATGGGTTTGCCTGCCATGGACTTTACTCAGACAGGCTAGGGACTAGCTACTAAACAAAATTCAACGGTTGCATGTAGCTACGCTAGTTGTTTGTTAAAATGTCAAGCCACTTGTTTCTATTTTATATTTTTTCTGTACTGTAAACCTGCCAAATTAGGTTTACTTTAATTTAGACATCTTTAAGAAAGGAAACAACCTACACATAATTGGCAAGTATGAGTGTGAATTATTATGCTTTATAATACCAACTCTGTGCTACAGTTTTGTACCTGGAGGGCGGGACAACTGACATGTTTATGATTTTTGATTGACATGCCTTTTTGTTATATTCAATTTAGCTGACTTCAGCAAATATGCACCATATCGTCTTCAACTTGGGAAATGCTTATAAAAACACTTGAGCTGTAGCTTTGAAGCTGTTTTATTGTTAAACATGTGTGGATGCACGCTGACTGCTCTATTAAATGTAATATTGCAGATAACTAGGTTCCAGATTAGACTTTTGCGTGTGCCTGAATTCTGTTTCCATCTGAATATATTGTCACTTAGAACTGTGAGCCATGGGAAGCACCACCAAGCTGTCACATTATTCTGTCAACACCTTCCATCTGAAATTCAGCGGTGTGAATGTGTTCATGTGAAGGGAGAACATCACCATCACTAACAGTACCAATAATCCTCCTCCTTCAAAACGAAAAAGTCCAGAAATCTTTTACCTAGGACATGTCTTCCCAACATTTTTCAGCAAATCATAATATAATATATGACCTCTGCATTTCTGGCGATAAGACACTTTTGCTGAACTGCTCTTCACACTTTGTATTAAAGTGAAGTGCTTTGTTTATTTCATACTTAGAAATTGTTATTCTTGATGTTAGCGCTGCAATGTTTTGTACAGTCCTCAGGCAATTCCGAGGGCAGGAAAGGAAAAAGGGGGAATTGAAGAGCAAAAAGCAATGTAATGAAATCAAGAAGAATTTTCCTATTGCCGTAAACCCCCCCTCGCCTGCACCTGCGTGCTTCAGTGGCATGCAAGGAAAGCTTTAATCTGGTGGTGGTGGTATGTTTGTAGGCACGGCATTCTTCATGCAAGGCTAGACGTGCTCTATAATCCCAGGCAGTAAGGAAACACTTAAACAGTTTACATGCAGGGAGAGAAAAATATTAACAATGAATAACAATTCAACATTAATATCATAAATATAATGAAAATATGGCTGTTAAATATTCTTAATGTGATTGTTACGTTGAATGTTGGCACTCAACAAGTAAAACCCTCAGACCTATCAGAAAGTATCTAGCCAGTCTCCATGTTACGACACTAGTTACAAAGTAACTTGACCTCAATCAATCAATATTTGATCTAGACAGCATGCACACGCACACGCACACACACACACACACATATGCTAAAGCAGTTGTAGCAACATGTGACATTCTGTGAGCGTGGACCGTCAACGTGGATAAACATCCAGAGGCCTTGTGTATACCATTCTCAGCCACATATACACGCTGCATGTTGCCAAATAAAACTCCCCCTTATGTGACATGGATATGAGAAGTTCCGAGCAAAGGACAGAAAACCCAAGGCAAGCAAATTTAGTCAGCCAACCCGAGACACAGTATGTACATAAACGCCATTTTGTTTCTACAATAATCTTAACAACCATTGTGTTTCCCTCCTCACATGTCAAGCCAACCAGGTTTACACTGGGCACTGTGGCGTTTCCTTTCCGAACCAGCAGTGGAACACGATACAAGCTAGAGGGGAAACTAAATATCTTCCACAAAGCTAGCCCTGCTTAAGGCTACCTACTTTCTTAAAGGGAAGGCTCACTTAAATAATTTAATACTACAATAATGAAGAAAGCTATAATAACAGTGGTGTTGGAGTTCATCTGATCCAAATCTCCAGTTTGTCCCAATGACTGTATGAAATAGTAGTATTGTGTGACCCAATGGTAAACTGGGAAGTACAAGTCTTAAACATGGGTGGGGTGGTAAGATAATATATTCTCAAACTATTATCAAGAAATGTTTACTATCTGCATCCTCTGGTCTTTGTTTACATAGCCAGGCCAACATTAACGCATGTTAGTGCGTGTTTGTGTGTGTGTGTGTGCGTGCATAGTCCACAAAGCATTTGTTGTTTGGTGCTCTATATGACATCAAGTTTCAGACGGTCATATAGCGCTTAAAGAATAAAAAAAATACTGTATTTCTCAGTAGCTTCTTTTCCATTGACATCCAGTTATTCTGATGCCTTTGTTTGCCATTTTGCTTGAATACAGGTGTGTTGTTTGCCACTCAGGATATCCTTGAGCTAGGTACCAGATGCATCCTAAATACTCACTGTAAGTCACAGTTTGTGCCTGCTAAATGATGTATAAATATCAATTATAAGAGGCATCATTTACTCCACAAGCAAAGATACAAGAGAATGGAGACTCCTGCTGTGATTTCATCAAGTGGCAATATGTAGGGCTGCTTCATCAACCTCGAATGTGGGCCAGGGTTTGCTTTGTTTTTGCACCACGGCTATTACAGCATTTGCTGTTTGCACTATTGTATTTACACTACAACGCAAGCACTGTACTGCAGTAACGTGTTCAGACCTTGTCCACATCGCACAACAAAACGAAGACAGGGAACACATCTGTTAATGAAACCTTTCACACGGGTCCTTGCCTATTGCAAATATGAGAGCCAGGCGTGAAAGGTTGTGGTCTGAAAAAACATGTGTGTCCTTATACCCTGCGCTCACATGAACAAATAAACACTTGGCACACTTGAGTTTTATTAGTAGTATTACTGTATTGTAGCTGCTGTTTTCATTCATTTTAAACTTTAAGCAAGTGACATTAGCAAAGACTGTCCGTACAGATTACAACAGATACACAAGACGCATCTACACTACATTAGCAAGCAAAAAACTATAGTAAAACACTTTCAACAGCATATGCACCCTTAAGGTGTCTATGTATCACTGACAGAGCCTTATCATGTCATCCCACAGCTGATAATGCAGTCTGGCGCTATGTCAATGATCAAATACATAAGGACACAAGGAGTCTGCCAAGCTCAATAGAGGATACATCTAGCCACCCTATGTAACCTATGTGTTTGTGCAGACCCTTCCACTGAACACAACAGCCTCAAAACCCGCCACAACACTAATTTGACATCTGAGTTTGTATCCTCTGGAATAACTAAACAGCCAATGAGGATTGTGATGGGCTGGCATCTCCACTTACTTTGAGTGTCAGCCAAATGATTAACGTGTAAGGTTTAGCAAATCTCCTGTCTTCCACTCTAACGTGTCTCCTGTTTACTTTATATGTATTGTATTTGGTGTTGTGCATTAATACATTGACACCAATTTCACACCTGTCCATAAATGAAGGAGGACTTCGAGGATATTGTATTTACCTTTTCCACAGATACAAGATCCTACTCAGACTAATGTGTGACACACGCACACACACACACACGCACACACACACACACACACACACACACACACACACACACACACACGTACGTACACACACACACACACACACACACACACACACACACACACATACACACACACACACGCACATGCATCCTGGTGAATGGAGACATCCCCAAAATAAACCACAATTACAAATCAGGGTAATCGAGTATATGAACGCACTTAAATTAAGATCTGGGAAGAATTGGACACACTGTTTTCTTATGAAAACCTTGCTAAGTTATGTATTAGTTTGCCAGATGAAAATCAGTGCTGAAAACAATGCAGTGCTGGAGATGTTCAACTGAGAAGATACCTCTTGTTTCTTACATGCCCATTTTGCTTTGTTTTGTCATTTTTGTTTTGTTTTGTGTACACAGCATGCTGCAGGAAAACCACAAATGTCAGGCAAAGCTCCATTGTATAATAATAAAATCTGAATAATATATTGCAATATATAAGCAGTTTATTTTTTTATTAGAGATTATATTTTCAATAGCCTTATATTAACACTGGTGGGATGCTCTGAAAAAGCTTCAATGATACAATGATGAGGATGATTTTCTTTGTTTTAAAAAAGGGCAGAGAAAATACATTTCAAACAGGCAACATGATTGATCTTCTGATTATCTCCGATGGCTAAAGGCCTATATGTGTCTGCTAGGATCTAACATTAATATAGAACCCAAAGAGCAGTGGAAAGTTAAACAACTCTGTCCTCATATGATAGTTAATTTAAAATAAACAAAGGTACCTGCTGTAAGAGTTTTCCTGAGGTAAATAACACTGTTGGGATACTTACAACACAAAAAGGAAAGAACCCCTTGGGGGAAATTATTAGCGATGAGGCTCATTGAGCCGGAAAAGCTGAAATAAACATTTGATCAGTGAAGTTTTAGTCCTCTACTCAATGTAGCTTTAGTACAAGCCCTCCCCGTTTTTCCTGCTCCGGGAGAAAGTTCTCAAATATTGAGCTTCAATGAACCGTGTCAACATTGAGATTCTTATTTGTTTTAAATTACGGTCACCGCGTTGTCAATAAAGTCGTGTGCTGTAAACAAAAAGTCTAAACAATTAATAGACCTACATTAAATAACATAGGCCTACCTTTTTTCAGATGGTCCGGCAATGCCCTGAATAATGATAGACAAGCGACCTACTCTGATTTCTGAATTTAGGTTGGACTACAGCTTTGGCCTTCGGGACTAATAAATGGGCCATTGGCCTTTTCATACAAAAAATGTATAAGACAATATGGTCCTTTTGGGCATTGGTTATATGATTAGTTAACTGGGAGAACAAACATGCATTTTTGACGATAGGCTTCTACTGTTTTTACCTTTGATGTGTTCGTTCACAACGCTCTCCAGCCGGTCCAGTCTCTCGATAATCTTCAGAGTTTCTCCTTTGCTGTCCTCCTCTAACTTTCTCTCCACGTCTGTGCTGTCCGAACCTTTGGGGTTCACATTTGTCACATAATTGGTGATCCAGCCGACGTATAGTAAGCAGACAATATTGGTCATGCCACTCAGGATCACGCACGTCGACACCAAAGTTTTAGTTCTCCTTGAGCACAGCATCGCTGCATTCCCTCCATATGGTTTCCAGCGCGGGCAGGTTGATTTGAAACTGCGCTGTGGAAATCAGACTAAAGTCAACATCGAAAGGACCCAGCCCAGTTCTGAGCTGGTAAGTATAGCGATACAGGGCTGTGTATATCCTAACCTAAACGCATTGCTGTGCCACTATGACAGGCTCTTACTGCGAGAGATATCTCCCGTGTCGGCTCAGCTCCCCTGGCCGCGGGATAAAACCATGATGAAACACTCATCGGCTGCACCCCCTCCCTTGGTCTTTATACAACCCAATAGCATCACGGGAGGCGTGTTATCTTCGGCACAAGCCCCTCACAGCTGAAACACAGCACCGAGGAGTCTAGAGACAGAGAGGAGTAGAGCTGAAGCATCGACCGGGCTGATTCAATTCATATGAAACATTGCTTTGCATTTACGCACAAAAAAGAACAAAAAACTTGTGCTTGTGTACTCAGTAATGAGGTGTGCGTGTGAAAGAGTGCTGTTGGCTGTTTGCTTTGCGATTCAATCTGACATATAATAGGTGTGTTTGTACATTTTTAAGTATGACTTTTCAGATAACATAAATACAAAGATATAGGCTTCTCACACATGCACATATGCACAAAATACATGTAAACAAAGATGCCCTACAAACTGACAGACAGCTAATGGTGCCTACCTGGGCATTAACAACTTCCGAACTCCTATACTGTATATCAACAGATGGATCTTGCAGATATGCCTCTGGACTACTGCTTTCATCTTTGTCTTTCATCCACTGTTATGCCAGTCATGCTAAAATTCACACGCGCTCACACACACACACACACACACACACACACACACGCACACACACACACACACACACACACACACACACACACACGCACGCACACACACACACACAAATCGAAAACTCTCCATGCACCCAAGAGCACTCTAGCGGATACGGCCTCTCTCCAAGGATATACATAATGCATTAGATGTGAAATATTAAGGCTTTCTGATGCTTTCAATCCTGTTTGACTGACTGTTGGTTTTTCTGACTGATTATCTGTCTGTCTCTGATAGTTTGGACCGTCTGTCTGTCTGTCTGGCTGTTGGATTTTCTGACTGACTGACCAATTTTCTGTCTGACTTGTCATCTAATTGACTGAACTGGTCCCCCTAAAATAAGCAATTGACAGCTCAAGACCCCACACCAAAATATACGCTGTAAACAGCCATAACACTCTTGAGAACATGGAATACACTCAATTACTATAAAGACATCCAAAATGCCTGGTTGAGAATCTCTGTGCCAACTATCCATTAAACTTCTTTACAAATACAAAATAAATGCTCAATTCTGTCCCAGTATTGAGGTCTTAAGGTAAAGGATGTGTATAGTAAGACCATCCCAACCTATAGCTAATGTGTGTATACATTAAGTCACTTACCTGGTTTTTTTTTTTTTTTGTGGCCTCTGTCAGATGATATTTACTATCTTATCCTTAGCTAGAGCAGGCAAACTGTGCCAGTGTGTCTATTTCTTTTCCATTAAAATGGGGTTTAATGAATTCTTCATGTGCAAATGTTAAAGATTTATCAGCTTCAGAATCAATAGCCCTGTTATTGTAAATGATTATGTTTGGAGGAAATAGTAACATCCTTCTCATCTGGGGGATTCTGTCTTTTCCTGTGTAGTTACAGTAGAACGTTGTCGAAAAGACAGAAATAAGCACATGGATCGCTGACATATAAAAACACTCAGGAAACAGAGTAAAGGCACAAAAACATTTTAATCATGTGCAGGAAATGAAAACAGGAGAAAACATAATAACCCAGATTGCTGGGTTTACAGTACACAAGCAATGCAACTTTGCCATAGAAATCCTGAAGATTCTATAACTGTCAAACAAAATAAACACACTTCATGTTTTCAATAATTCAACCCAGGTTTGATTTTGCTTTTATTTGTTGTTTTATGTGCTGCCTTCCTTATAAGAAAAATAGGTATTGTGTCAGTGTATTGTCAAAACATGTCATTCAATAACTACTGTCTGCAGCTTTCAGACATTCAGAAAATATTTAGAGGATTGCAGTACAGTATGGAGACATGTTAGGTTGCAATTGACGTTTGAATGAAATCTGTTTGTGGGTGGATCAATTGAATAGCCCATTGTGTTGACAAGCGGGAAGAATTAAATGTCTGGTCGACTGCACACGCAGTTAATAACACAATCATTGCAGATGTAAAAAATACAATAAATATATGAAACACAGATTGAGGGACACCCAGAGTTGGGATTACACAACTCAAACAAACCATATAATTTCAAGTGCTGTTGAGTTTTTTTTATTAATTTAAGCAGGTTTGAAAAATGTTTACGTTTGAAACCATTAATAAACCTATTGTTTTCTTTGCCAGTTTACAAAATAAGTTAATACATGTATTTGCTGGTCTCTTTTGAATAACTGAGCTTCCATTAATGAAAATATTTAAGTTTTTCAAGAATTCTGTTGACACTCTTATAATGTTTTGTGGATTGGAAAGGACTTGGTTAAAGACCTCATTCAGAATGTACTGAAGTTAAGGGGAACTGATTTCAAAACGCACTTTCATTATTTCCCAGGGCATAGGGACCTACAGCATATTGAGTCATATTAGACAGTAGGGAGTGAAATGTCACCATTTATTTGGGTTTAAAGTTAGTTATCAATCAGCGCTCTATCTTCTCAAATGGTGCTGTCAGAAATTAAAGACTTTTTGCTTAATCTTAAATATGTATAGCAACCAACCATAATAACCGTAACTCTGCTGCCATTTTATTTTAATAATTAAATTATATTCTTCCAGGGAATCTTCCTGTACTATATCATCAGGACTTCACATTGAGGTGCAACAATGATGGCTGTAAATGTATTAATGTGCATATCCCTCCTGAAACCTTGCCTCAGGGTCTCGCAAAGAACTTTGTTTATACAGTAGGTGCTGCACCTTTGCCAGATATAATAACTTGTGACGTTGACAATCAGGAGGAGAGAGGGGGTTAATGAAATTCAGAGGTCTTGATGTGTATGGAGCTGAATTATGGTCCTCTGTAAGGGATTTTCTGACATAGATGTCTTAAATCATTACATAAAAAAATACTGCCACCCAAGCCCTGCAGAGGAAGCAGAAACACATGGCTGTTCCCTTGCCATCTTAAATCTTTCTGGGAAAAGAAAGTGCTCTTTTCATCCCCTTTAGCCAGTCAGTTGTTCTGCAATATTCACTAGCATAACATCTTAAAAATGTCTCTAATGCCACAACACCATCTTCTTATTCCCATGCAATTGTCTCCAGACTCTATGGTTTGATTTCAATCTCTTTTGTGATTCGACTGAGCATGAAATCCTCATTCTTCTTTCAGTGTCTCTTGTTTTTCATCTGATGCTACATTCTTTGTCCTGTTGCTTTTTCCTCCGGTTTGTATCCCCCCCCCCCCCCCCCCACCCCCCCAGCAGAGACAACTGCCACCCGTAGATGTATTCTGCTGGAAGCTATTACAGCGTGAAGCCTGGTTGCAATGCCCAAACCATCCTGCCTGTGTTTGTGTTATTATGCTTGTATGCAAGAAAAAAAAGAAGAGCTTTTCACAGTTTGTGTGCATGTGAATACATGTACTATATCGTGTGATTTTATGTGTATGAAAGAGAAAAATATGAGAACAAAATATTTTATTTAGTCAATGGTTGAGATATTTTTATATTTCTGTATGCTGTTCTCTCCTATACTCTGTGTATTTAATATTCAGAGTATTATTACTAAACTGCAACATGATACAAGCATATCCTGGACAGTATGTTCTTATTATCAGCCTCCATGAGTTCCATAATGAGTTCGATGAATCACTCAATGATTCATAGGGAGTTCAACCATTGATGTGAACATCACATTTGCATATAGACAAGTACAATGCGACACTAAAATGATGATTTATGTTTACCAAATTAAAAAAAGAGAAATATATACGTAGAGTCCCACTACTTATATTTCTCTTTTTTTTTTATTTAGTTCAGGCTTCTGAACTTCACTGACTAAATCTATAGTAAAGATTTAGTCTGGTTTCTTCAGTTAGCACGTACTCTATTCAATAAGGACGAAAGGGCATATGCTGAAACCAGATGGCTGAAGACCATGACGACAAGCAAGGAGAGAACAGTTTATACATATCGGAAATATAAAAATCTCTCAACCATCGACTAAACAGCCAGGACCTGTGCTAAATTCAGAACGCTTTTCAGGTTATTTATGCACCATATCGATCGGTGGACCAAGCTCTGTAATGGAGTGACCATGGCTTGGCATGCCTTTCTGTGTGGAGTAAGCAAAATAATAATCCATCTACTGGTGAATTAGACTGTACCTGCATGTTTAAGCTTAACGCTTTGTAGACATGGCAACGGTCCAGAGAAAAAGGACAAATCCAGCATGATGTCAAACTTTCATAAATGTAACTGTACAGAAAATGGTACCCATGTTAAATACAAGTACGAGTTATACAAGTCCTTTGATCAACTGAACATTTCCTGGCCTCAGCAAATTGAAAGCACAGAGTGTTTAAATGAAGCAGCAGACCTCACATCAGTCCACAAAAAAGGGTTTGCATTGTGAGTTTGAATGGATGAAAGTGTCCGTTTTTAAGGGGCAGTGACGTCAAAGGGTCTAGCATGGACATTCTCTTCCCCCAACGCCCCACTTGACCATGGGAATTAATTTCCCTGATGTTTTTTGACAGTGTATGTGACATTCTTCTTCTTCTTGCAAGTGTTTACGCCTCTTTACAGATGGTCTGTACACCAACTAGTGCCTGCAGAGGGAAAGGTGACATAACCAGTTTATGTGTTTAATCATGTATTTATTTGTGTGTTGACACTACCTGGTCTAATCTACTGCTGTCAATTTAGAAAGTGTTTTTCTGTGTGGTGCCCCTAGATATTATTTTACTGGCATGGCATCTGACAAGAGCTTTGGCATGAATGTGAGGGCCAAATGCCCCACCAATTCTGTAGAGTTCTAGTGACAGTTGTAAAATATAAATCATATCTCTTGCAGGCTGTGGCCACCAGAGATATTTTAAGCAGAGCAAAAGCATCACAGATTTGTCTTTCTTCAACATGTTATTCATCTTCATAAAATTATGCCAATTTTATTTGTGCTCTGTGTATGAAGTTACCATATTCAAAACATTTTTCCATAATCCAGCCCTGATATACAAAAGTTTTAGCTTTGTGTTCTAAACAAGCATAATCTAATAATTACAGCAGTATTGTTCAGGGGAAACAGACCGTGCGATCGAAAGAGATCGTTGTTGATAGTATTTCTTCATCCTCTCATCTCAATTTAACTCAACAAAAGTTGTAGGCTAATGTTCAAGGCATATGAAATATTTTTTTGTAACTGTTAAATATAGTCTTGTTATTTGTTTGCTCACTCCATGTGAACGCTTCTTGCGTCAGAATTAAGTGCTTGTCCTGCATTGGTTCTGCCTTCGTTCACAGCCATACCGGCATTTTCCATGGAATGTTACTAGGTTGCGATGTGGGAAATTGGTTAATAAGATTAACAGGTTATTCTATTCCTGTTCACACATCACCCCATGCAGGAACAGTCCCTGTAAAATGCAGGGTTACACAGCATGTGTGAAAAGGGCTTACAGTATGCCTGTTGTGACTACTACAGGTATATAATACGCACAATCCAATATGAATTACTGCAACAATCTGCAATCTGGCAACAAGCATATTGACATGCCACTGTATGCCACTTGCACATTGAGATGTTGCCCCACGAAAAAATCTGCAATATACCCATCTGGAAAACTGCAGACATACATTTTTCTCTGTTTTTTCCACAGCCTTCAGAATACATTTAGTCATATTTATTTGTTAGATTTCTTCTTCGTGAGAGCTGAAATCACAGTCGTTTTAACTTCACTGTTATGATGGAGGTGTTATGGATGACATAGACTACCTAATTTTTAAAAAAGTAATTAGAAATCATAGCTCACACTTTAAGTGCCAAAATAAAACTCTTGCTGGATTACTGTATTGTTGAGATGTATAAGTCACTCCTGTCTGCCATGAATTGTTTTGCAGACAGCTTGAATTGAAGGTTTAGCAACTGAATAAATGATATGATGTTTCATGGGCCAGCTGCCTTATATAGAGTATGTTTCTGTTCTGTGTTACAGAGTATAACCAGTGAATACAGTATATAGCTAGTGAATGTGATAGCAGCTCGACCATGCCGATTTCTCCAGAATGTTCTATGTCTCCAGAGGGTCTGTTCGCACACTCAACAATTTGCAAGGGTTCTGTTCTGTCAGTGATTAATGGTGGAATATTTGATACTGTCTTAGTAAAGGAGGTTTTTATATACATATACAATATATTAGGGTTAGAGAACCTAGAGGCAATAAAAATACTATTTAATAATCACATATAATGGTAAATATGCATGACGAAATCAGTAGTGATGCATTTCATTCATTTTATTTTTATTGATTGATTATTTTAAACACAACAAAGTTTTTTATTACATTTTTCTGTTCAGATGTTATTTAGTAAAGTTATGTTATTACAGTTTACAACTGTGTGTGTTAATTAAATATGCAACAAAAGCGAAATTGAATGCAACAATACTGTGTTACAACAGATTACATGCAGGAGAGATACTCTGAATACTAATATATTACACATACATTCACAAACCATATTTTTGTCCTGTCTGAATAATCAGAGAAACCAAACAACATTAATTCATCATGCTGTTGCGGTCCTTTATCTCATTAAAATACAAGTTGCATTTTACAGCACATACAGGAGGAAAAAGTCACTCAGTTTGCTAGAAGGTTAGGATGACCGACGGCCTGCTTCAAATCAGAGACCAATTATGAGAGTCTGCATAGAGTCATTATTTTGGGATAGAAGTCAAACGGTTAGTATTGGGTACAGTAAAATGTGTTTTTTTAATCCATAACTGGAAAAAACAGAAACAAAACTGAGGAAGGCAGCATTACTCTAAACATTGTAAACATACTGTATGTGTTCATCATTGCTGGGTGAATGTGAGAAAAGCCACTGAGCGCTACACTGCGTCCACATGAAGGCAGCAGCTTGAAAACCAGTGGAGTCTTCACTCACAACTCCTGCCTAATTCATTAAACGAATGCAATAGGAACACCATACCAGAAAAGCAACTGTTAAACTGCTGAACACATTTAACCATCTATTGGAAATGCTATTGGTAAAACATACGTACTATATTCATGATAATATAGCCAGCTCGTTAATTATAGAGTCATACTGAACAGTGAGCAAAATCGCCTTGACCCCTTTCTATTAACTCACTTCAGGGAGACAGCTTCCTCCCCCCAAATTACCACTCCGTCCTCCACACCCCCCTTGACGGGGATGTCACTTCGCTGTTGTACAGAATGCCAACTGACCTCCTCCTCATTGGCCCGTCAGGATCCGGTATAATGAGTCTAAATGTGACACAACTGGCTGAGCTCAGCAGCGCTGCCATTGGCTCTCCCCCCCATCCCCCCCACCGACGTCAATCTCTGCAAAGTAGATGTCTCATCGACATCCTACTGCAAGCTTCTGCCGCACAGACACACACTGTTATATGTGCACATGCAATGCACACACACACACACACACACACACACACACACACACACACACACACACACACACACATGCGCACAGGCATGTCCGTTGGCTGCTATCTTAGAACATGCAGTCTATTCAAGAGCTCTCTCTCTCTCTCTCTCTCTCTCTCTCTCTCATACATAATGTCAGCCTTCCTCTAGTTTCATTTTCATCAGACACCTGCTTGTCTTGCTCCCCGTACCTTCAGCGCTGGCAGTGCCTCTCCGAGACACATAGGAGAGACACTGTATATACTGTAGGTCTCTCTCTCTCTGGCTCTGTATGCAAGTTTCTTCTTCACATAAACACCACGGATACACACACATGCCCCGAGTGGAAGTGACGCACCACGTCCAAAGCTTTTAACAAGTTAAGGGGAGATAGCAGTGATCTTGAGAAATTCCCCATGAAAGAGCTGTGACTTTGTATTCTGGCTCACATATCACAACAAACAGAATTTAAAAAATGTGGATGAACTACACATTACAATTCGTTATATCATTTTGTCAGAGGTAATTAAACAATGTTCTAAAAGATACAAATACTTGTTGGAAACATTTGAAGTCAGTAATATGTTCCTGCCTCTCCATTGAATATTTTGCTCCAGTGTCAGTAGGACAAAAATGGAGAGAAAGAGCAATTCCTTTGAATCATCTAATCGCAGAGGAGAAATATTTATGGTCAAATGTAAAGAGGAGAGCTGCTGGGAGTACGGGCAGATTAAACCCATAATCAATCAAGCAGTGGGAATAGCGCAGTGGGAGCGAGAGAAAGGGATATCTGATTTAGAAAGAGGACAGGGTTGTTAAATGAAAGGGACACCAGATATGAAACTACATGAAAGGAAATGCTAAGTGACTTTGGGGTGACTGGATAGATCATAAATATGTGCATGGGCCACAATATGCCTCTGTTGAATATTACACGAGCAAGAATATTGTAGCCTGTAATATCTTCCTCTAACTGATAAAAGCATGGTTGGTTTATTTTGATTCAAATTGGGTTTTTACTTTTTTTTATCTTCAATTATTTGATATCTGGCCAATCCATCCACCCACACATGGACAACGTATAGCTTCTACGTTTTTTGGGTCGCGGGGGCAGCAGCTTTAACCAGCTCTGACTAAGGGTTTCCGAGGCGTTCCCAGGCCAATGTGGAATTATAATCTTTCCTAGTCCTGGGTCTTCCCCGAAGCCTCCTCCCAGCTAGACGTGCCTGGAACACCTCCCTAGGGAGGCGCTCAGGGGGCATCCTTACCAGATGCCCGTCCCACCTCTGGATCCTTTCAACGCAAAAGAGCAGCGGCTCTACTCCGAGTTCCTCACGGATAGCCTAGCTTCTCATCCTATCTTTAAGGTAGACACCTGAAACCTGAGAAAACCCATTTCGACTGCTTGCACCCGTGATAGGTGAAACGAAGGTGAAAAACGTTATTGTAATATCGGCCAATCTCCCGCTCCAATGTCCCTTCACTCGTGAACAAGACCCTGAGGAACTTGAACTCCTTTACTTGGGGTAAGGACTCATTCCATACCCAGAGAAGGCACTCCATTGCTATCCGCTTCACACTCGGCTGCAAACCAATCCAGTAAATGCTGGATGCCACGGACAGATGATGCTATCAGGACCACATCATCAGCAAAAAGCAGCGGTGAGATCCCCAGGCCTTGGAACCACAACCCCTCCCCACCATGACTACGGAGGTTGAGATGTGTGATGCCCCTATAATTGGCACACACTCTCTGGTCCCCTTTTTTAAACAGGAGAACCACCACCCCAGTCTGCCACTCCTTGGGCACTGTGCCAGACTTCCACGCAATTTTAAAGAGGTGTGTCATCCAAGACATCCCCTCCACACCCAGAGCTTTCAGCATTTCTGGACGGATCTCATCAATCCTCTGGGCTTTGCCACTGCGTAGTCGTTTGACTACCTCAGTGACTTCCACCAGGATAATCCTTTATTAGCCTCCAGCTCTGCCTCTACCATAAAGGTCATGTTAGTTGGATTCAGGAGTTCCTCAAAGTGTTCCTTCCACTGCCCAATAACCTCTTGTTGAGGTCAACAGCGTCCCATCCTTACTGTACACAGCTTGGACTATGCTCCCATAGCTTTGGGGCATAGTCAATTAAGGCTGCATCGCTGATTTTCTTATTGCTTTTACTAGACACTTTCAATAAACCACTCTCAGATGACCTTAGTGTTCTGAAGGGTATGTAGTTTACCATTACTTGAGCGATATCGTTTGGTCCTAGCCCATGCATGTGTGTGTGTGTGTGTGTGTGTGTGTGTGTGTGTGTGTGTGTGTAGGTGTGTTGGGGGATGGCATGTGTGCATGTGTGTATAGGTGATACAGGCTTCATCATCATTATCATCATCATCATCAGCAGCAGCTACTGACTTCTCTAATTAGACAATGAATTAGTGTGAAAGAGAACATGCAGAGAGCTCTTATAAATCACCACATGACAAACACACAATCACTTGCTAATTACCATTTTAAATTTATTTTGACATTCTGTTGAATAATTTTGGATTTTGTGGGACAATTGTAATGTAAAATAGATTAACACTATTATTTAAATCTTAATGTTATTGATGTTGATTGTAAAATTATGAATTGATTAAATTAAAATAGATTACTCAGTAAACAGGATATTGTTTTTTGACTTTATCTGCCCCCTAGAGCAGTGGTTGTCAAAGTAGGGGCCATCAGAGGGGCCTCAGCTATTTATTTTTTATTGTATTGTATTTATGTGTATTATTGTATGGTATTTATAATTTAAAATTATTCTAAATAAGTATTTATTTTAAAACAGAATTCAGAAAAATGTACAGAATATCTTATTTACCATAACCCTTTCTAATTACCTGCCAGGAAACCTATCATTAATCACAAGTTGTCAGTGTTTATGCGCTCATGTTTTTAAACTCAACTGAAACAATGCATAGAAATATTTAGAAGAAAACAGTAATGTTGAATCTAATTGAATAATAAAATATTTAAAATATATATATATTTTTATTGCATTAAATAAAAGTAAGGAAATGGGAAAGGGTTTTAAAAAACATTTTGCGAAAGGGGGGCCCGGGCCAGAAGCTCACACTATTTGCGGTGTGTTGGCGTGAGAACCCCCTGCTCTAGAGGGCTCTGGCGGTTCTTTACTGAGGCTATTTTAAAATATGTAGCTTTTTCTACATGGTTTGGCCTTTATCCACATGCAAACAGTATAAACCATTTTTTATCAAAAAACTCCTTCCAGGGTGAAGATGTTTAAACATTCTATATTCAGTATACGTGTAGACCGGTTAAACTGAGTTTCGGCTTGTAATGTCAACTTGTGCATCGTTACCTCATTTGTTTGACATAAGAGTGTGACATAAGGCTTATATCCTTTGTTTACATATGCCACTTTTCTTCACAGGCTTGAAAGAGAGCAATTTTGTTTGCATGTGGGTGAAATGTTTATAAAACAGTGTTGTATGGACAATACTTATTAAGGAAAATACTCCTTTAAAAATATATTATAAAAGTATATATAAAAGTGCAAAATGGCATGTTGAATTATATTACTTTAATAACAACATACCACAATAACAATGCTTGAATTTTGGCAATGTTAAATCTTTCTCTTGCTAAATTTAGTTTTGAAAAATACAATTATTAATGTCCATCCATCTCCATCCATCTTCTCCCGCTTATCCGGAGTCAGGTCACAGGGGCAGCAGCTTCAGCAAGGGACCCCAAACTTCCCTTTCCCGAGCAACATCAGCAAGCTCTGACTGGGGGATCC
>JAODLL010019369.1:2796-26468 GCA_026546735.1 Forbesichthys agassizii | reverse complement strand
ATATAATTATATATTTTATATAATTACATATGGGAAGTTATGTGGGAACTTAACTTACTATAACTGAGTTTTCAGTTACAGTAAGACGTTTTTCGCTTTAGCTGTGATACTGATATCCCATGTGACAAATTTGAGTCAACAACAACCAAAAGTAAAAAACATTTAATGTAATTAATATGACAAAACATCATATGACTTGAAAGAAGCGAAGGTCACTGAAAATACCACACATGCATTTGTATTTCTGCACTAATCTAATAGGTTGAAATAACATTTTACCCTGATGATGTTTGGTCAGAATTTTCCAATTTCAAATGGGAAGCACATATCATAATAACTTCATTGCGTATGTAGGAAAAGAGAGCGGAATCAAACTTTTAGTTTTTTAGTTTAGCCTGGCCTGCTGCTGCAGTCAGAGTTCCCAAACTGACAAATCACGTAGCTTGCAAGCAAGGTCTCACAAGGCTATAGTACCTCATGTCTCTCTGTCACATGCACACGCATGTCGTGGTGCTGTACTGTAAATCTCATGAAGAGCTGAGTTTACACTATGTTGACATGTTGCTCTATTGTGTGAGTGTGTTACTGTATCTCCCTTTAATCCTTACTGGTGCAGCATCTCCGATCCTCCCGAGGGGGATAAAGAAAGTCCAGCCGTTGTTTCAATTACAAGTAGTGTGAAGCCTCTTATTCCGGAGATGACTAAAATCCACATACTTCTTCTGAATATAATCATGTAACCAACAAGGTTAGGAAAAATATACCAACAAAAACATAACATAAAAGAGACCACAATACATAATAATCTAACAGGCAAAATACAATTTCAAGTGCAACTGCACCCCAGCTTCAAGGAGTTGAGTGAGGGGAGGGGCTGAGAGGGGGACCCATATTAACATTATCGTTAACATTTGAATGTGATGACGTATGAGCGTACAAATTGTACCGATGAAAGTCAGTCAGGTCCTGCGGTGATTTTGAACAGATATGACACGTAATTTTGTTTTCATCCCATAAAATGCACATTTTTATAAAAACGGGAATTTTGTCAATATTAACATCAGCATTGATGTGTCTCAGATGAATCCTATTCCTTCGTTTAAAGCTCAAGAAACACATTTTAGGGTGCAGTTACACTTTAAGAGCAAACCACCCCCTCTGCTAGACCCAACTGTTGCTCTCAGATACATTTCTTCTTAGATCATAGTCTGGAAACCTTGGTCATTTTAGCAGTCACACAGCCGCCCTGGATGGTGGACCAATCAACAACCATGATGACCTTGAAGTCAGGGGTTTGTTTTGGAAATGGTGGTACAGAGCAGATGAAGAGATACAAACACCGACTGGTTAATGGTGGACTCAGCGGTGTTGGGGAACGATGTTGATGTTTGAACTCAAATTGAAGCGAGAGCACCTCTCCCTTCAATGCTGTACAGTAGGGTGCTGTCTCAGAAGCTCTGTCCCACACACTGGACACGCATTGCCATGGCTGTGATAGTGTTGTGTGGTGTGGTCTGCACCACTGTTTGTGTTCCTATTTACATAGCCAGGGCTGTGTAGCATTTTCTTTAGTCACTGAATATGACAAAAAGTGTATTCGCTTTTTCTCATTGACACCACCTTTAACGGCTGGTCCAGTAGCTTCAAAATATGCCCAGTAGGAGGCAATTGCTTCATGCGCTTCCAATGTAAGCTTATCCAGATCCAACAGTATATTCACAAAGGGGATTTTCAACGTGTTTGCACGAGACTACTGTATATAACTTTATACCTTTCCCTCACATTAAAGGCAGAGTTACTTATTATGGATAATTCCTTCCAACCTCGAGCTCAAATCAAGACAATATCCCTCTACAGCAACACCTCACACATTGAAACGCATTGTGAAGCAAAGAGTCGGCTTTGTTGTTGTGAGCGGTGTTCGCCATTTTGTTTATGTCCCTATTTACGTGTTTGTGTACATGTGTGTGTTGTATAATGTACGTGTTTGTATGTACAATGCTGTATGTTCTCGTATGGACCCTCTAATGGGGGTCTGACAATAAAGTGAAAATATACCGCTCTCTCTCCTCCCCCTTCTCTACCATTCCTCTCCCCCATTCTTTTTCTCCCCCCTTCTCTACCCCTCCCCTCCACCCCCCTTCTCCTTCCTCTCCTCATCACTATACCCCTCCTCCTTCCCCCCGACACCTCCACCCCCCTTTCTAAACACTCCCTCTCTCCTTCTCCCCCATTCTCTCCTCTTCAACAACCCCCCCACCCCCCCACCGCTCACTCCCCCCCATCACCCCACAGCTTCACTCTGACGTGGACAAGAGCGACGGCAAGGTCAAGTACGTGCTGTCCGGCGAGGGTGCCTCCTCCATCTTCACCATCGACGAGAACACCGGGGACATCCACGCCACCAAGAGGCTGGACCGGGAGGTGCAGGCGTACTACACGCTGCAGGCGCAGGCCGTGGACCGCGTCAGCCGCGTGCCCGTGGAGCCCGTGTCCGAGTTTGTCGTCAAGGTGCAGGACATCAACGACAACGAGCCCAGGTTCCTGGACGGGCCGTACGTGGCGGGCGTGCCCGAGATGTCGCCCATAGGTAGGGTAGCAGGGGGCCGTCTCATTGGCTGCCTCGCTCTCTCTCTTTACCTCTCTCTTTACCTCTCTCTCTCTTCCTCTCTTTACCTCTCTAGTCTGTTTCTACATATCTACCTCTCTATTCTATCTGTTTCTACATATCTACCTCTCTAGTCTATCTGTTTCTACATATTTACCTCTCTCCCTAGCCTTTGTTCGGCTTCTCTTAACTCTCTCTCTCTAAGTCTTTCTCTCACCTCTGCACTTGATCATTGTCCATCTCGCTGAAGTCTTCTCCGTGGCTCCCACACGTTAGGTCGCTAGGGAAATGGGAAAAATTCGCATCATTAACTTGAATCCTCACCATTCACTTTGTGAAGAAGCGCTAATCACACAGGCCTTAGTGGAATTAATATTCTTTCTTTTTTTTTTTTTTACTTCCCATTACCTGCAAACTGGGTCAAAGTGTGTGTTGCCCGCTTGATTTACACGTGTAACAAAACATGTATACTGTAGCTGGTGATCATGAAGTGGTGGCATGTTGGCGCTCGGGGAAGACTTCTCCCCCATCCTGACTACGAGAACCGACTGTTCGTTTACCATCTGATATATCCCAGGCATGCACCGCTGTTATGAGATAATCAACAATATTCCTTTAAAGGCAGCGTCAGTCATTCTTGCTAACTGCGAGCTCAAATCAAAACAGATTCACCTCACACATAGAAATGCATTGTAAAGCAAAGCGTAGTACTGCGGTTTTGTTGATGTAAGCGGTGTTTGCCACGTAGTTTGTTACTATTTATGGAGTCAGGGTATCGGATTATTATTTTCAACACGCAGAGAACGGTAAGATAGCGAAATGCGAGGAGATATTTGTTGACAAAAAGTGTATTATCTTTCATGTAGATTGCAATAGCTGACTTTACCTTTAATGAATCTGCGTGCTGTATACAGGGGACAGTTTCAATTCATCACCAGCCACCATACATCAAGAAGCTGCGAATATCTTTCACTGTCACATAAAGTGATATCGCTGCCACAGGCCTCTAAACACATAAGGAGCTGACGGAAATAAATCTTTCCATCGCCTTAGTATCTGATGAGGAGGCAAATAATAGCGTGTCTTCGCAAATGAAATAACCATATCCGGCAGTACGGTTGAATCCTACCCGCTAGATCTCTGAAGGATTACATTGCCTGGGGAAGATGGGGGGGGGGGGGAGTGACAGAGCTCAGGCTTAAGGAACTAGAGGATTCTAAGTACAAGGGTTCAGGGCTATTGTGTCAAGCCCAAGATGAGGCAGAAAGTCGACACCTGTACGCCACAGACTGCCGATTCACCCACGCCGCTGGCTAATCTCCCCAGCCCCCTATGTGACGTTAGAGCAACATGTGAATAATGCATCGGCGTCTTTGTAAATATCTGCTCAAAGCAATTATCAGTGCAGTAAAGCACAGGCGAGGGGCCCAGCAACCTCATATCCTCAATAACGCCTTTATAGATGTCTTTAAATCATTAATGGTCACTGCAGCGCACTGCTGACGAATGGCTTCAATTTACAGGAAATCATGGCTTTAATTAATTAAAGTAATTAGGCGGGGCTGCGCTCGCCGGTACACATGGAGATCTTATGGCCCGAACTTTAGTCTTAATCACGGCCGCGATGTCGAATAAAAGACGAGAGATCCGGAGGACGGCTGAAGGTGTGTCAACCATGAGCCCTGGCTGTGTCTCCCGCTGCAGAGCAGAGGGCTCAAGGAGCGAGCGCTCGAGGGCTCATTACAAGCCCACAGAATGTAATGTCAACCCAAGGCCACCGCTCTTGAATTTACTACACACCAGTGCTATATCCAGCTGTCATTGTTCCTGTCTAATTCACGAGCTCAGAGATCAAGGCTGGAGCAGCCATTTAATTCAGGGGGCGCAGGAAAAGGTGTAAGGTGTGTCTGTGTAAATGACAGGGCTTTGAGCTGCGTTGCCGCGGTGGCGTTTTTATATTTTTCTGGTGTATTGTGATGTGAGTGGGACTTCACGTGGTGCTTGCAGTGTGTTGATTTAAATTGTTATTTGGGGATATGAAAGAATTGTTCCCGCAACGCAGCGGGAAATTATCAAGTTTCATTGTAAATTCTGTCATGCATTTGTGCTTGGCAATTACAAATCCGTTTGGATTTGACTCAAGGCAATAATCCCTGCTTATCCGATACAAAGGCGAGCAGGTGTGAACGTGCATGAATGCGATCTGCATTAACTTAATCGTGGGTGCGACTGTTGAATACTCATTGAAGTATGGTAAAGGAAGTGCTGTATGCTTAATATACTCATTATTAATGGGGGGGGGGGGGGGCTAGATGACAATAATTAGCCTTACACGTTGTTACTGTTGTACAGATTTTCGCACAAAAAAACATTTGACTCCATACTGAACTGTGAATGCAGATATAATTAACATTTTGGTCATTAAGCACACAGTTTTGTAACTATAATATTACCTGAAACAGCCGTGAAGTCAGTGATCACAAGAAAGCATTGTGTTGTTAGACCAGGTGACATTTAAGCATTTCAGCAAGTTAGCACTCCAGCATTGCAAAGATCACATGCCAGTTAATATAAAACACATTTAGTCTGCCATATGGTAAAAGAAGTTCTTAACTAGTCAAATTCTTAACAATGGGTAGAAAGCGTGTTTGTAATTTGAAAGTGCGTTTGGAGATGCAAATTCCACTTGACAGCTGGCTGAATAATACCTGTCTCCAATTTAAATGAGACAAGCTATATTTATTTTCATTACTGCCAGATGACAGTTGCTCACCCAAGATACAGAATTGATTAGGAAAGCTTGTTGTGTCCATATACATTGGGGGTGGTGCAGCAGAAATGTGAAAATTTGATCCATCACAGCAATGAAGACAGACACATTGGAGAGACAGAGGCAGAATGAATTGAGTAGCAGATGACAGAAATGCAGAGCAGAACAAATCTCCCCCCTAAATTTCAGGATGTTGATCAAGATTTCTTGGTGTTATTTGCAGCCTTTAATACTGTATATACACACATAAACAGTATATAGGCAAGTCAGAGAGAATAACCAACATATGAATTTTAAAGTGGTGTGCCCCTTCTAAGTCAGACCTGAAAGATAACTTCCCCTTATTTAGGTGTAAAATTATTTGAAATATCACGCAGTAGAGATTTAGTTGCGTCAGTTGGCTTTCATGGTTTCACCTTGGTGTTTTAAAGTACCTGTAATATGGCCTGTCACGACTAAGAGGTGATGATATAATCTAGTAGAGGAGTCTTTCAACAGCCGGCTTGGTGATATCTTCTTATTTTCTATTACATTATTCACACCATGGTCAGGGCCTTGATACTTCAGCTTTATGGGTTAGATTGAGGATCCTAATCTTAATTTTCCATAATTATTTCATTCTGTGAAAGGCTGTAAAATATCCCAAGCTAGAAAGTGATAATTCTACTAGGGTGTTTAACTCAAAGTAAAATATCACCTGCTTATAAGAGTGCAGTTTCTTTTATATGCTACAGCGCCACATTAAAACTAGACAGATCCATGTAAATAGCTATTAAAGTGAAATATTCAATGTTCCGCTCAAAATTGGTCATATGCGGAAAACAATATTTTTTTATTACAAGGTTACTTCAGCGATGTACCGTCATTTCACTTTTGCCATGTGCGTGGCTTTTTAAAGAACGGTTTAAGGTGTCATTTTAAAGACCATTGCTGATGTACAGTCTAACACTAAAGCAAAAGCACCATTAATGTTTGTTAATAATGGTTGTAATGATAACCTAAATTCCTTTATATTGCTAAAATATAAGACAGTCTAACTCTGTTAGCTGTTACTGTTAGAGCTGCTCCATTAGCAATTACTTAGCCATACACTCCTTGTAACGCCCACAGAATGTCAGAGCCACGCACGCTGTTGTAAACACACCGAAAAACAGTAGGTCTTTACATGAAAGTGATGAGACAACGAGGAAGAACTAGAGATTAGAACTTTAAATTCAAACCTCCCAAAAATGTCTACAACAACAACAACATGTCAGCAACATTTAATTTATTATATAACAGTTATCTGCATATAAACACAGACTATGGCTGCCTGGGCCATAGACACACCTGTCACATGGACTAACAGCGCGACTCTTTGTTGTTAAATTGTTTTGTAGTCTGAGTAGTATTGACCAATCACATTTGATTGGGCTTTAGTTGAATGCAGGTAAACGGTCCATGCGGAGAGCAAGAGGTGAAACCCATTGGCTCCAACTTCGTTCGCCCGACTCTAGAAGGTAATCGGACTGTAAACAGTGGATACAACATGGCTCCAGGTTGAAGCAGGTGACCAGCTAGAGATGGAATAGCTACGTGTATCTTCAGGTGGCGTGTATCCGTGACCGTTGCACCGCTATAGGCGTCAGCGAATTGTGCGCTCCTTACGGGTTTATCTGAGGGGAAGTAGAAAGGGCAAAGTGGCGTGGCAGAACATAACCACAGGAAAGTGGCTGTTCGAGGAACACATAATTATCAATCAGTTCAAAAATCAAAGACATTGTTAGGAGTTGTCGAAACAGAATGAGTCCTGGGTCGACCGTCTGCTTGCTGATGAAGTGGTGTTTACACGCACAACAAGCTGTTTCACGTACGATATAGGCCATTCAAATGTTATTAAACACAGGATGATGATATGGAATGTTTTCTTTTTCATGCATGCAAGTGAATATTGTCCAAGAAGGCTAATTGACGTTGGATTGCAAATCTAATATTGGATATCAGTGTGTTTAAAACGATCTGATAAGATGTGTAGTTGATGAACATACATTTTTGGATTTGGTTTTTGATGTTGCTTTGTTTCCAGTAGTGCCTCTTCAACACGATTAGATAGATATCAGATAAACTCACTTACTGAGTGACAGGAAGACTAACGGATTGAAGTTAGCACAAAATAGGCTGCTAACTGAGGAAATTGAAAACAATAAAAAGAAAATCATCTCTGAGGGCACAAAGCATTTTAATATTTACACACCATCCTTGGAAATTATGGCCGACAACAATAAATGCTGTTTGTTCAATGCGTAGTTGAGGCTGAATGCAAACTAGTACTTCTGAAGGTCCCCAAAGAACTTTTGGGGATATGACTCTATGTGATGCCTGGCTTCATAAAATACAAATGAAAATTCCACATTGACTGTAGCAAACAGAAGATAGTCATGAATAAACAACACACTAATGGTGCTACTCTTATTGTGTGGAGACACAATATTATACGCCTGGTCGCTCTGCAAAATTAACATGTTCACAGTAACGAATGTCTCCACAGCAAGGACCATGACCACATAACAACTATCTATAACGGCTCTCTTCATAGTAAGGACTATGTCCCCAGTAACAGCTAACAGTAACAACTGTTCAGTATCTTCAGTAACAACTGTACAGTAATGATTATATCCACAGTACATTAACCACTATCTCCACAGTAACGTCTATCCCATCTCTACAGTAATAAGTAGCCTACCTCCACAGCATTGACAAATACAGTATGTTTCTGTTAACAGTATATCAGACAGTCGACAGTCACTCCGAGGCGTCGCTGCGGCAACTAATGAGATGGGCTGTCTCACCTTCTCCCCCAACCACAGGAACCATGGTGGTCCAAGTGGCAGCGACCGACGCCGACGATCCCACTTATGGGAACAGCGCAAGGGTGATCTACAGCATCATCCATGGGCAGCCTTACTTCTCCGTGGAGCCCAAGACCGGTAGGTGTACAAGTGGGAGGAGGGGCCAGTATCTTTTTACGGTATAAGAACAACAACAACAACAACAAAGAGCGCCTTTAAAAACCTTTACATGCAGTTTACGGTGATTTGACAGTCAAAACAAAGCACAATAGTTAGGTTCAAAGCCATTAAACAGTGGGAATTACTGCTGTAAATGTCAATAGGATTATTTACATTTAAAAATATTAAATCAAATAAATAGGGTAAAACTGACAAATAAATAAACAACGTAGTGTAAGGGATAAATAAAGGATTCAGTATAAGGATTCAAGATGACATGATTTAACAGCAATCCTGTAAAAAAGCGCTTTGAGAAATTGTTTGAAATGACTTGTACAGTTAATGTATATATTATTAATATTAATATTATTATTATTATTATTATTATTATATGTTGGGCCATCTGACCAAAGGAGAAAAAGGACCCAGGGTTGCATGGTCACAAAAGCTTGTGCGTCACAGACTGTGGCAACGAGAGAGGGAGGGGGGATAATATGTTATTTTGTGGTCGCGTGGGGTGTCGTGCAGCTGCTGTTGCCATCACTACCTCTTCATCCCCGGCTCATTAGCCACTGCCCTGCTGTGGCTAGGCTACTTCGAGCGAAGCATCCTCTAAAATGAAACTAAAATGTGTGGCGCATCCCATAATATTAGGCTTCCCCCTTGAGTTCAACAGCAACACGCTGTGATTGTATGAATGCAGCTGCAATTTCTCAAGCTGAAGAATCGCTGTTCCAATGTTTTAGTTTTTTATCCAATTGGCGACCGTATATAGCATTTCATTTTTTTTCCAGCACCAAAATAAGAGGGATGTTTGAGATGTACAGTACAAAGATACAGCAACACTTGTTCATTCAAGCGTTACCACTGGAGGAACATGGAGCCGTGTAGAAAATGTGAGTAATGGAATAGACATTTTAATGAGTTACGCCACAGAGCCTTCACTTAAACAGTGTGTGTCTGAAAAGACGCCATCTAAGAAAAAAATGGGAGCTCCAAGGACATTGGCGCTTCAGAAATATAGAAAACATTAATAATATAAAATAATAATAAAACAGCTAAGACCATACCTTTTTTTTTTCTATAAAAACAGTTTTCTCCCAAATCCACTGATGATGCTAATTTTGGTTTTCTCCAAACGCTTATGCTTTTGCTTTTGGTGTTCATTTGCATTGTTTATTCATTAAGTAAAAAGGTTATTCATCAACACCCTTTGAGGGCTAAAAATCTTTGATATAAGTGAAGAAACCTCCCATTCTTTTGAAGCTAAGACTTCCGGGGCTCATTAAGTGGTAAAATGATTGGATCACTGTATTGAAGATGAGAGCTCAGAGTTTGTAGGCATGTCTTTGAAGCAATTAGCTGGAGTTATTATTCTGCTTTCAAACTGTAGCATGATGGTATTGTATGTCTGTATGCCTGTTTATGGAAATACATTTCACACATCAGTGAAAGAACATTTATTGTTTATTGGCAGACCAAAAACCATATATAAGGCCAAACAAAATATTTGAAAACGTGAAAACTTTTGAAAGCACTGATGCCTTATGCAGTCATCAGTCTAATAACCTTTAAAAGAAAATGGTAAATATATATAGTACCAACATATTCTCTCTCTCTCTCTCTCTCTCTCTCTCTCTCTCTCTCTCTCTCTCTCTCTCTCGCACACGCACACGCACACACACAAACACATGCACACACACACATGTATGCGCACACACACACGCGCACACACACACACACTCAGTGCCACAAGCACCCACTTTATTGGCCCTTCAACCATCGACCGCCGCGACACAAATCACAACCGAGCCTTACCCATGCCGATGGAAGGTTCTGGGGTGTCAGATGTTAGGGTACAATGTGAGACACCCTTGATGCCTTCAACAAATGGCCTCCAACTTGACAGGAGTAACCCTTGTAACCTTTGACAAGATGGAGGATAATGAATTATGCATTTCTTTGTTCAGTGATGCTGTTGTTTTTTAGAACCTTTACACACGGTTTATGAGCAGGGCAGAGTGGCCAAACAATCGATTATTCTGATTATATTTGGATTAGGTCAACAAAATAATGATCTATTCAACTACTACACGCCTACTGTACGAAGTAGAAATACTTTTTATTTTAGTTTACAAAACATCCACATTTTAGTTTCTGTGGGGGCCATTTGGTCAGGTACAGTCGGCTTCAGCGTTGGTCCTAAACGTTCTGCCCGCCCTAGGCAAGACATAAATATGTCTGTTTGGGAATATTGTGTAAAATAAGCTTTAGCCTTAGATGGTGCACCAAATATATCCTCGCATTTTGCAGTCTTACCCTTCTATGTGCATGCTGAATACATCATCTAGCACTTCTACACAGCCCTGGCTCCGTAAACATGAGCATAAAGTGGCGAACACGGAACAGCAAAGCCGCTTGTTTATGGCTTCACAATGCATTTCAATGTGTGGAGTGGTGCTGCGGAGGGATGTTGTTTTGATTTGAGCTCAAAGTTAGCAAGCGTTCTTTAGAATAACTGACCCTGCCGTCCCTTTAACAAATACATTTTAGTTACTGCTTTACGCTGAGCAGGAAGGCGCAGACAATTGTCAAAATGGCGCCCTAGACGGCTTCCTAACCTGCTTCTCAGCTATACTGTGCATGGAGACATAAAGTAGCATGTATACTCATTAGCATGTAAAATATCATATCACATTGCAGAATTATGCAAAACCTTACACTTTATAGCATGAAAACATGTTGGGTGTTGTTCATTCTACTCAATTTATGTCCCCTGTTATTCTAGTCCTTTATTTAGTCTAATTATGATAATGTTATGAGCCATTCTTACGGCATATGAACATGCAGTATAACACTAGTAAACAAGCAGCACCTGTTCACGAAAGCTTATTAAAAAATATGTTACATTCACAGAGTCACAGAGTCACATTAATAACCCTAATAATCCATAGTCCACGTCCAGATCGGCCGTAACTGCACAGGGGAGCGTGAGGAATAATGTATGTATCAATAATGCATGTTGTTATTAATATGCCACAATATTAGCTATCAGCAAGCCAATAAAACGATGATATGTTGGTCCCTTACTATGTGGGGTTGTATGTCATTAACAAGACATGTCACAAAGTCCCAGGCAAAACCCCACCACAATAACTTCAGTTAGCGAGCCTCTGTTTTGCGATGTAAAACAGCATTTACTGCACATGCAGCATTACAAGGGAACTGTGCATCCCTTAACTGTGCTGCATTGGCTTTACATTGGACAATCATTGCACATTGTGGACCGGATTGACGTGAACTTGACTACTTGAATGCATTTGAACCACATCTCCAGTGGCGTGAGAACGCTTCAGCTCGTCAACGAGTCTCAAGTGGGCCACCGTGACACCGATACCAATCAGAGCCGACGTTTGCTCAAGTGATGTTTAACCAGCATGTCTGCCCCATAAAACCCCATTGCTATATTTTTTATATTTTATTTTATTTCTGTCATAAAAAAAAACCTTCAACTACATGATAATGGCTCACACTACGCTTTCACAATATGAAGTTAGCCTATACTAGGCCTACGCATGTTTCATTAGCTAAGTGGACTCTTAAACCCCAAGGTTCATCTTTCAAAAGCTTTAAAAGGTTGTGATTGTTGAAGTGGTTTCTCAATAAGTTATATTGCTGCAATGTATGTTATACTGTACTGTACACTAAAAACATCACTTTATTTAGTCTTAATGCTTTCTAGGGTGTTAAGCAAACCATTGATAGGGACGAGCCCCTAAGCAGACATTGATAAACATTTCATCTCATAAAATAATTATCCGAATCATCATTAAAAAACACGCCTGCAGTAACAAGGATGAAACTGAGCCCACTCGAACCTGTTCTAACTCATTTAGTGTGCAAGGCATTACCTGCAGATAACAGACAGATGCGTGCTGTGTCTTTGTTCCTAATTAGTCCATTTGCTGGAAAAGGCAGGGTGACTTTGACAAAGAGTCGGAGCTGAAATACACTCCCTAAGCTCTGCACTGCAATGCTGTAATGCTAGCCATTAAGTGGCATGTGTGTTAATGGTGACGGAGAAGGAAGGATGTGTGACCTGGTGTTAGCAAGGGTTGCATCCCGGCTCACATTGATATAGCTTTACTGGGGTCCTTAATCCCAAATTGAATCTACTGTACAAGGTGCCCTTGGGAAAACGAGTTAATCCTGAATAGCTCTGAGAACTTGCGAGGCGTAAAAACGCAAGCTGAAACACATAAGTTGCCGCGTCCTCACGGGTGTTCGGTTGAGGCGTACATTTTTGTGTG
Organism: Forbesichthys agassizii; assembly: GCA_026546735.1. Lineage (NCBI taxonomy): Eukaryota > Metazoa > Chordata > Actinopteri > Percopsiformes > Amblyopsidae > Forbesichthys > Forbesichthys agassizii. The sequence continues at coordinate 13,793 of JAODLL010019369.1, read as the reverse complement.
TGTGTGTGTGTGTGTGTGTGTGTGATATACAGTATGTTGACTGATTGCTTTTCGTTTAGTTTGAAGGTGAATCTTAAATGTTAATGCAGCAAGGACTGCTCTCTAATTGATGGCACGCTCAACCAAGTATGAACAGCTGCCCCGAGTTCCGCGCACACACACATACACACACACACACACAGGAGAAGTGTGATGCTGCTCTCGGAAGACAATCACTTGCGCGGATTAGCGCTAACGGCGCCCGCCTGCTCACAAACCTCCTATTTGGGATTGGCAGGAGTTCACACGCAGCACCAGGTGTCTGTGTGCGAGGATTAATCGCATCCTGACAGAGATGTTTAAGATCGGCAGGGCCGCACAGTGGGAGTGAGGGCCCCTGTGTGATAAACACAGACAGCTCTGCACCTTGTCGCATGCCGCTAACCTGAAACTAATTAAAGGTAAATGAACGTGGACGTTCTCAAATAAAAGAAAAAGGTCAAGTCAAATCCGTGTGCTATTTCACAGCCGCTCTTTTTGCTCATGCGACTTGAGACTTGAGACGTGAAGGTCAGCCGCTGATAAGGTTGTTTGTGATCTGCCGCTGATCGGCTTTCCGACGTGGCTTCGCGTCTCCCCGACTTAATCTGCGCCGATCGACGCGCTTTTCTCTCCGTACGAGAGTCTCGTTTCGTCGCACGGATCGACTGGAGCGCATTAAGGCCGACGGCCAGATAGAGATCTGCCTGCCCCGTACCGGTACAGACAGGTAATATAGTAGTAGGCCGTGCTATCTTTGCTATTCTAATTGAGAAACGGCATCCACACGTGTATAAAACACAGATACCCACTTTCTCTCCCTTCTGGGCGTAGCATAACAAATGGATGCTTTCCCTGTACAAGCCATGTTCCGCACTCTTTTTGTGTCATCCAACACTAATAGCCTCATGATTCATTCCAGTAGAACAGACACACGAGACACAGGGTCCCTTATAACGTCACTTAGCCCTTCCACCCCAGTGAATATGGCTGTTGTTGTTGTTTTTTTTTTCACCATAGTTCAGAACAAGATGCTGAAATGTCACTCGCTAAACTACCTGCCTGAGAGACCGTATTCCCTGTTCGCCTGGCCCGTTTTACCTAAACGGCTCTTGTTCATGTGAGCCGAGCGCCCGGAGGTTTGAGCGTTTGAAGCACTCGTCGTTTCCCCCGCTGCGTCTCGCATCAGCGCATACGGCCGCGGGTGTCTTGAGAAACACGCACAGAAAAAGCAGAAGATGAAGAGGAAGAAAAGCCCTCGCACTCTCACTCCCTCCACCCGATACAAATGTCAACGATGCGGGTGCGAGCAGGGAGCGCGGCCCGCCCGTCTGCCGCCAGTGGCGTGGAGACAGCTAGATAAATGCGCGGCTACGGCGCGTCTGGCTCGCACCGGAGGCGGGGAATCACGGGCGCGGGCCCCGGCGCCGCGCCGCGCCAGCGACAGACGGATTTTAATCATCGCCTCTCCCCGGGAATGACACCAGCGCGGCACGGGGTAACGGAGATAGAGAGAGAAGAGCGCCTGGCATCCGACAGACAAACAACAGCCTCGCAACATAGCCGTGCGGATTAGCAGTGTCTCTGTGTGAGAAATATGTGTGTGTGCTCCTGGCCAGAGAGAGAACACATTGCTGTTTTTTAGTGAGCTGGAATCAGGATTCATGGCGTCATTAAGCACAGCCAATACCTCTTGGGCTTTAACACACCGAGCTGATATTAAATAAGTTCATCAATTGCGAGTGAAGCCTGCCCATAGTTTAGCGATACTGCTCACTTCTCTTACTGCTGGCTGGCACAAACTTTAACATCCTGTCTAGTGGGTTTAATATAACTTTTTTACGAGCCCTCCGTTGGCGCTGTTATTTTAATGCAACCATTAGCCAACTTTTCTACACAGATTCCCTTCTCCCAGACTGTTCAAAGATGCCTCTTTTAAGTCTAGACTTGCTAGTTTTGTCTCTATGGCGACGTTGGTTGGAGAACAGAACTGGGCAAACTTTGTTGTGTTTTGCGGCTGGAATGGCATTCAGGGACCCCTGTTGAAGTTAGCCGGCGCGTGTCGGTAAACAGGGTTCGCAGGTGTCACCGCGGTAAATACCAGAGCACGGTTGATGTTCTGTAATTGCCTACACGGGTTACACAGCGGGTAGAGACGCACGAACACCAGCGACGGGTCTGAAGAAGGGGTGTACTACAAGATGCGCACTCTGCCCATGCACAGTCCAGGCACGGAGGCAAATGCTCAGATCCACCGCATGAAGGAAGCAGGCATTACAATTTATATATAACCTACACACAAACACACACACACACACACTTATTTATTTTTTTATTATTTCACAAATTATGATGACATGTTTTGACTCTGCCATAACCAAAAGAGAAGAAGCCTGCTGTGCCTCTTCCCCAGTGACATATGACAACTTCCCGCTGTTCATTATTTGGTGCAGTATGAAAAATGACAAGTTTTGGGGAGCGACAACAAAAAAAGATGGCTTTGTCGACCACCATTATCCCATTGTGCGCTCGGGATAAAGACAGTTCGGCGTAATTTGCCTAACTGAGCTGTTTAGCTACTCAGCCGATAACCGTCTTAAAGAATAAAGACTTTTTTATTAGAACCCATCTTGTGGATTTGTTTATCTATTAGGCTTCATTGGAAACGTGCACGTGTTTTCTACGCTAGAAGATCCTACGGTATACAGCACCCACGCTGTTTACATACAGTACACAGTTAAGTCAACACGTGCATATTAACAGTAATATGTTACATGTTAATGATATTTGCTTAATTATGGATTATAAAGCATTTTGACAGTATGGAAAAGACAGCAAGAATATTTCATTATATAACATATGCCTTGTGAAAGATCTATACCATATTTATTTACTTGCCGGCCGATGTTGCCGGCCTAAACTACATGACATGCTCCTCTTATTCACTAATGAATATAAGAAATGTCATCAGGTACGTAGTCAAAGCCTCCTGATCATCTGCATCAAGATAAAACATATTCATTTATTACAGTTTGCTTTTGGCTTTGTACGGCAATTAATAAGCAATCTACCATGTTCTGTAGGAATCTATATGAAGTGTTTTTTAATGAATTAAACTTATGCGGTAAAGTCATTAAGGCTGAAAGCACCAGTGATAGCTTTTGAGGGATTAGTCTGTTCTCCACTCGCATGCTGCATTCATTTGTGTGAGATTATGTATGTTAGCATCTTTTGCAGCCCCGCAAAAATAATAGTTGCCCTTATGAAAAATACCTTCTGCAGCGCCTGATGTCACAGGTGTTAAAAGGTCCATGACACTGGTGTATAATAGTCATGACAGTCAAACTCGTTTATTCCTTCCTGAATCAAAACGGTCTTGACAGCTGTGGTGGCAGCTGACGCATCCCTTGACAGGTAACACCGCCCCTTGTATGCAAACAGATTTTTTTTTGATTGACAGTTGCTTAAATTTGAACTGCATCACACGATGGGCTTTTACAAGCCGTTTTTAGTGAAACGTTTAAAACGCAAGACAAACATCTGACGCCATCTGTTCCGTTCACGAGGGAACAGGTCTTTCGGCCACGTGTTGCTGCCGAGATGGTACCAATTAGACGCTAACGCAGATTGCTGCGGCTGTTGCTATGTCGGCACGGCCATTGGAAGGACACGTTAGCGACGGAGATGACAACGTTATCTCCGTCGCTAACGTGTCCATGCTGTCTCTCACTTCCTGTGTCTGTCCCTGTCTGTCTCAATTAGTCTCCTTTTGTCCATCTGTCCTTCGGTCGGTCTGACTCTCTCAGTCTCATCAAGTTTCAAGTCAAGTTTATTTATAAAGATCTTAGTCACATGACCGTTTCAAAGGGTTGCACAGACCCACAGCTCACACGACGGCCACTTCACCTGATCCTCCCACCGGGTAAGGAAGGAAAAAGCGGAAGAACACCTTGGGAAGGGACGAGGAGAGGAATCCCCCTTTCCAGGACGGTTAGGATACAATACTATAGGAGAGGGCAACAACAACAACAATATGAATATGGAGCAGTGTCTAGTCAAACCTAAACTCTATATATATATATATATATATATATATATATATATATATAAACATTTTAACATTTCATATATTTACCATTTTGTCAATCTCACAAAATATCATCTCGCAGTCTGTTGTTTACAGCACGGTTCAAACAATGGTTTTGTCTCTATTCAGTAGTAGGGTAAGATATTAATTAATTCATTATTTAATAAATAAATATAATATGTAATACATTAATTAATTAATTAGTAGTTGTAAAATAGTAAATATCTAGCATGTGTGTGTGTGTTTATATAATGTGTTTAAATATATCCGCTTATGAACACATTATATTGGAGGAGTACTCTTGCCTCCAGTAGTATGGACTCCCCCAAACACCCCCCATTCCTGGTTTCTCCACATGCAGGCATCATCAGGACCGCCCTGTCAGACATGGACCGTGAGACGCGGGACCAGTACGTCCTGGTGATCCAGGCCAAAGACATGGTGGGCCAGATGGGCGGTCTCTCGGGGACCACCTCCGTCACCGTCACGCTCACCGACGTCAATGACAACCCGCCAAGCTTCCCCCACAGTGAGTCGGCCCTCCTCTCCCTCGGGTGGCAGATTGACGTTGGTGTGCCGCCAGTCGGTCCCTGTGATGGCACCCTGCAATCAGAAGAGGGGGAAGGGGGGGGGGAATGGAGAAACAGAGCAGCTTTTCATTGCCGTTCTATTATGTCTTTGAGTGGAGTGTTGTGTGAGTATTGCCTTTTGAACAGCCACTTGAACCCAGCTATGCCCTGGCTGTACTGTACATGTAACTGCACCGTTAGCTAGCTACGCTTTACCACTTATCCCTTTTGAGGAGGAAATCAGGACGCACCAGCCGCAGAGCTATAGCAGAAACACAGGCAACAGGCAGGATCTATCGAGATCATTCATTTTATTAGAGCAATTACAGTATAAGCAAATAAATAAGTAAGGCTGTAGATATATCAGCCTCAGAATAGAAATGTGGAATATGCATTGGGGCCATCGGTGTGAATATGCAAAAATTGCATTATGGCTGTTCTAGAGGCACATATATGAACTATATATATATATATATATATATATATATATATATACGTTACACTGGACTTAAGGGCTATTTACTAGCCTATTCTATTGTTTTGTATTCTTTCTTCTATTATGTATTGTGTTTACAGTTTAGCATTTAACATGTCCTACATTTGTCACAGATTTTAACAATAGAGTCTAAGGATTTTCCACAAAAGATTTAGAACCTAATCCAGAAGGATTCTCAGAAGATAATCATCAGCGCTACAAACAAATGTGCAATGCCTGTGCTATATTAATCCCTAACGTAAAAGCATGAGCCTCGTATCTCTTTATTTGCATTTGTAATGTATGCGCGGCGTGTCTTTTCAAGTTTTACGGACAAATGAGGAACGAGCGTTTTCTGTGTAGCGGGATGCTCTTCAGAGGAGCTGGGGGCCGCAGGATCAATCAGCCCTCATTTTTTTGTTGTCAGCCTATTTCATGAGCTGCTAATGGCTTCTAGGCCCGGCTGTAGGATGGATTCAAAGCCGCGCGCCGCTTCTCATGATAATCTAAAGCGCCAGCAATCCGTTTACTGCTGATAGCTCCAACCGCTGCCTGGTTGTTGCACCGCTGGACTAGCGTGGTGCCAAGTCAATTTGCTGACACCCCTGGGGTTGTTGAGGGGGCTCAAGTTTGCACAACAAGTCATCAGTGAGGCTTTAACCCAGTGCTGTCATGCTGGGAAGAAAGAAGCTTCGGAGGAGTCCCGCTCCCTTGCTCTGGCCCCCCCTCCCCCCCCCCCCATCCCCTTCCCGGGGTCAAATGTCACCATCGACCGACCACAGCAGAGCTTAGAGGGTGTTCCGGAGCCAGGCCTTAGCCGGCTGACAGATGCCACGGTTTGGTTGCACATGGAGCTGGTGAAAGAGGGGGGTAATAGGGTGCAGGGGCGTAAAGGGGAAGGGAAGAGGAAAGCAATTTTTTGGTCCCTTTTAAAGAGCTGCTATTCCATGGCAAATTAAAAAGCCATTACAGAGATTACACGGCAGCAAACAATGTCAGGGAGATTAGCATTTAGACGGCGGCTGAGGGAGACAGCGGTGCGAGCAACACGAAAAGGTCTGGTAATGAGCTCCGCCACGGCGATTGGGTGGATTATGATTATGAATATGATTCCCCTCTTTATTCCTACAAGGGTCCTTTGTTTTTAAACTCCAAGGTGCAGACAAAGGCTTGGGAAACACAATGGAGACTTTCCGAGTGCTACAAAGCTGAAGTGGACCGCAGGGGTCTGACCATGAACATGGTTTTCACTTTGGTCTAGGCGGGGACTGTCCTCCACCTTCGGCCAAGGTTCAGGAATTTTGAATAATTCGCATTTTCACTAAATCCTTCTACCTTCTACTAACGTCATCCTACTGTCATCCTCTTTTGTTAGTTTTTTGGTCAGTTTTGGACCTGTGGGAGGTGTCAGTCATATACTGTGTAACATGAAAGAGAAGTCCACACTCAAAAGGATAGACCAGTTTGAGCGTGGACCAGCCCGTATCAAATGATTTTCATCATTTGTACATCAAGTCATCGAGTAATTGATTTCCCATCTAATTTGCACTATCCATGTGTTTGCTGCAGTATATTCTTTGCTGTAGCGCGAGGCAGGCTTTGTTTTATGTGTCGCTATGGTGATGTGTCTGCCAAGCCACGTGGCTTTATGAAGAGCTGCGTGCTCAAATGGAAGCTGAGCACCTTCGGGGTGGCAAGGGAAAACCGAGGCACAGTGTGACGGGGTCACGCTAGAGAACGGGCTGTTTCACAGACACCAACATGTTGGGGGATTTTGACCTTGTGATTTTATGTTATACAAAGGAGTTCCAATAGAAGCCGCTCAGTCTGTGAGGTTATTGAAATAATATAAAAGATGGTGCGTTTCAATGGAATCAAAAATGGAGCGCTTCCGGTCTCTTAAGTGGCCGTGTCACTTACAACATTTTGCTGTGGAGGCTGACGTAGGCAGTGTCAGATGGAGATTGATGTTAGGTACTTGGGAATTAACGTAATATACTCAAAACACCCATTAACGCCCCCAGAGAGAAATAATTGTGAAAAATTGCGGTAAAAATCCGTGGACCTCCTTATTGACTTGCATAGAACGCTGGGTCGCTCTGGTCGGTGAATATCTCCCCTCCTCCCCGTCTTTCAAATGTGGACTGTTGGAACCTCTCAGTTATTCCATTCTCTCTGGTACTACCCCCCCCCCCCCATCCCATTTCCCCGTGTCCCTCCAGAGAGCTACCAGCACACGGTGCCAGAGTCCCTGCCAGTCCACTCGGTGGTGGCCAGGATCAAGGCCTCGGATGCGGACGTGGGCGCCAGCGCGGAGATGGACTACCGCATCATGGATGGGGACGGGCCCGGTGTGTTCAACATCACCACTGACGAAGAGACGCAAGAGGGCGTCATAGTTCTCCTGAAGGTACACTCGCCGATTGGAGGCTGACAAGACGCTTTCCGTTTCCTCACGGTCTCTGTGTGCTGAATACATAATCTGGTGCTTCTGCACGATGAGCAGGAACACAAACAAATTGGAGTTTGGAAATGCATTGCAATGGCGGGGTTGTTATTGTTGTTTTGTGCGGTCTGCACCACACAACAATAACATCCCCGCCTTTGCAATGCATTTCCAGTCTGTGGCACTGAAGTAAAGGTTGTTTTTGTTTTGTTTTAGTTCGAATATCAACAAGCTTTCGCCTAAATGAATGAATGAGGTCAGATGGCAAACCTTTACTAACATGTTAAAAATGTTTTCAGTTTGCTTTGAGTTTGCCCCTAACACAAGAAAACATTTTATAATAGAAGTTATTACAGTATATATGTATTTTAAAAACGATAGTCTATAATCAGTCAATAAGAGATGCTGCGTTCTTATATATCGTTCTATGAAGTGGATGCTGGGCGAAAGGCTTCATTTTAAATCTTAACGACTTTGAATGTTTACACAAAAAACTTTATTTTATATGTTCAAAGCTCGCCAAGAACGTTTGCATCGGTTCCCCCAATTTGAACGCAGCTCAGGTGTACATGCTCATACTGCGCTGTACCTGCGACGGGAAAATAAACTATTTCATTCTGATGCTTTTGGAGAGCCTCAAATTGCCTCGTCAGGTCAGAGAGATGTGACACTTCCTTGCTGTGTCTGCTACGTATGAGGTCCATTGTTGGCCACATGCCATATCTGTCAGAATCTGATCTTCAGCTTGTCTTGTGTAAACCTCGGTCAATGACAAGAAAGACAGGCCCCAGACAATGAAAGTGTCACATCAGGATTCTCCTGTCGTGTATTACGGTTGCATCTGAGAGTTCAACAAGCCAAACAAAATGGCTATGTTTGCAACTGCAGTCATTTTGAGAAATGTCTCCTTTGGTTGAGGGGGGAGGGAAAGCTTTTTCCAAAATCAATAATATTGGCTTTCACGTCAAGTCGATATAAAAACAAACAAAACAAAAAAACATTCTTAAAAGGTCTTATTGAGTGTCAAGTTTTAAAGGATATTTAAAATCCAACATCCTTCATTGCTTTCAATCTCCCGGTGTTGTCCAAGGCCTGCATGAATGATTCACACAAACACACACATCTTTATCTTTATAGCAGCACTCGCCATTTTACTGCAACGGCAGCAGCTGTCGAGGTGTGCTCTTTAAAGATGAATAAGATTGTCAGCTTTGACTGCTAAGCACCCTTCCAAGACCGTCAACTCACTTCTGCTTAAACCATTCGCACAAACAGTCACATCAAAGTGATAAGAAATGATTCTCTATATTTGGAATTTAATTATGTTCCTCGTCCGCCTCCTTCTGGTGTGTGTGTGTGTTGTTGACGTCGCTAGCCACTGGACTTCGAGACCAAGAGCAGCTTCTCCCTGAGAATCGAGGCCACCAACAGAAACATCGACTCCAACTTCCTGAGCGCCGGACCGTTCAGCGACACCGCTTCGGTGCGGCTGACGGTCGAGGATGTGAACGAGCCCCCGGTGTTCTCCTCGCCTCTCAGCAGGATGACGGTGTCGGAGGACGCCAAGGTGGGCACCTCCATCGGTAGGGTGTCTGCTCACGACCCGGACAACAACAGCGCCGGCGCGGGAAACAGCGCCATAAGGTAGCGGCACACTGTCTCACTCACAAGTTTAGTAGGGTTGTTTTTACACTTAAGAAAGGTCAGTATTCTTCCAGTCACTTTCACAATAACCTTTAAAAAGGACTTCATTTGGAAAGGGGTTCAATTTTGTTACCTATATTCCGCATGCTGTGGAAATACACCGTGGTACTCACAGAACTGTGTCCAAAGCGGTAACACAGGCACTTTAAAGCAGAGTCCTATTAGAAGCTAATATATTCGACGACGGCGCTTTTTATCTAAAATTTTAAGAATCTGTAGACTCTTGAAATCTCCGGGCCTGGCGAGTCTCCGGCACAGCCTGTGCCAGATGGTCGGCAGTGCAGAATTTGCAAAAGTGAAATGCCATCTTGAGCAGGAGGAGCATTCTCCCTCGGGAGGTGGTCAGGGTTCTACAGTGCCGTGGCATTTATGGCAACAAAAAAAAAACCCAAGAAAAGCAGCGCGCCACTCCTCACTCCTGAACACCCCCCCCCCCTCCCTTTTCACTCATTATGCATTAATTGAATGAATATTGTCTGCTTGGTCTGTTAGGATTGTTCGTAATCTTAATCAGAAAATCACATTACTGCGTCATTGTGGGTGTAAATTGCTACGTTTTGCTGTTCTGATTGTTATCAGCCCAGCAATATATCGCGCTACAAAAGTTGAAATTAAAATGATTGTGGAACTAATGCAGCCACAAGAGTCGAATTACACTGCAGTAATACCCTTTGGATATAGGCTAATTGAAGTCGTAATTTTTCACCGAAATATGAGTATTGGAGACGTGATCTATGTACTCTGAGATATGTGGGCTGCCCATTTCATTCTGTGTTATTACAATTCGATTATTATCTCTGGTTTTTAATGAAACTGTGATGTTTTTTTCCCCCACAACAGCAGAAAGTTTTTGTCATACATTTTTTTTTATTGTCTGCTAAGAAGAGTAAAAGTATCTTTTTTTTGTTGCCCTCACTAATTAATGCCTTATTTTGATGGATTAAAATATCCACTGGAAGAGCTTGGATAAAAATAATGCTGCCAACTTTATCTTGCCCTGCTCTAGGAAACAAACACATTTGTCAACCCCTTGTCCTGTGCAGAAGCATGTTGTTCAGATGTCTGTGTGATCATTACCAGGTACTCCATAGACAGAAACACAGACCTGGAGCGCTTCTTCAATGTGGACGCTCTTAGTGGGATCATCAGCACAGCAAGGGCTCTGGACAGAGAAGCCAACTCAGTGCACAACCTCACCATCTTCGCTATTGAGAGCCGTACGTACACACGTCAACACACATCTACAACACACTAGCATATTCGCCATTGAGCCGTACGTATACACGTCAACACACATCTACAACACACTAACATATTCGCTATTGAGAGCCGTATGTACACACGTCAACACACATCTACAACACACTAACATATTCGCTATTGAGAGCCGTATGTACACACATCAACACACATCTACAACACACTAACATATTCGCTATTGAGCCGTACGTACACACGTCAACACACATCTACAACACACTAACATATTCGCTATTGAGAGCCGTACGTACACACCTCAACACACATCTACAACACACTAACATATTCGTTATTGAGAGCCGTACGTACACACCTCAACACACATCTACAACACACTAACATATTCGCTATTGAGAGCCGTACGTACACACGTCAACACACATCTACAACACACTAACATATTCGCTATTGAGCCATACGTATACACGTCAACACACA
>JAODLL010019359.1:0-25000 GCA_026546735.1 Forbesichthys agassizii | reverse complement strand
CAGCGCGTGATTGACCGAGGGCTACGGGCCAGCTGAAGGGAGAGGTACGGAGGAGGACGAGGTAATTGAGTACTCTCTTTGTCTCTTCCCTCGTCAATTACAAGGCGGGTATGGGGAGCCTGACGGCTGCCCCTCCCGTAGCTTGACTGGCTGCTGTTGGCCTTGGACAGACCTGGAGGCCACACAGACACACACACACACATGCACACACATGCACACACATGCACACACGCATGCGCACAGGCACATGTGTTCGCATGCACAAATACATACACACACACACATGCACACGCACGCACACACACACGCGCGCACACACACACACGCACACACACACACACACATACACACACCCACAATCGTGTTTTAAGATGGTGGTAGAGCTAGATGAAGCGATACGAACAGTTGTAGCAACGCAGATTGTTGAAAGGCTGTCCAATAGTTTTGAATTGAACCAGAGGTCTATGCCCTGTAGGAGTCAAACGGAGCGCATCCGTATTCTATTCTCAAAGTGAATTTCATATCTGGTATCACCAGGCAATAGAAAACATTGTTATTACTTTATTGAGTAGTGATACCAAGTATTAGTCCAGTATAAGCGGTATTATAATGTTCGAATGTACCATGACATTGCCCCGTGCAGTGACTCTACATGGATGTGAATGAAGACGTGTTGCAGCTGAAGGAAATATGCTAGCTTGCTAGCTTGCTAACGACACGTGGAGGAAGAGAAAGATAAACATCATCATCCTCCTCATCCTCACTAAGGCAGACAATATGGCAGCTGTCAGCCTGGCATGAGCAGGATGTAGCACACTAATGGAGTTGACAGGCAGAAGTGGGTGCCTGCATGCGGTGCTAATGTCTCCATCGGTCTGTCAGTCCTTCTGTCTGTGCACATTGTCTGTCTGTGTGTGTGTGTGTGTGTGTGTGTGTGTGTGTGTGTCTGCCAGTCCAAATGATCACCAAATAACACACTACTGTCACTAGTATGTGTTATGTGTATGGTTTACATATTGTTGTTACAGTGTATGTTTTATGTATTATTATTACATTGAATGTTTTATATATTGTTATTACAGTATATGTTTTATGTATGTCATTGTTGTCTCACTGTTCACCACATTCTCTGCTTCATATTGTGTTAGTGCGTGTGTTTATACTAATGTATTTAGCAGGCCTCCTCTTGTGTGTGTTTCATGTGTATGTTTTATGTGTGTGTTTCATGTGTGTGTTTCATGTGTGTGTTTCGTGTGTGTGTGTATCACGTGTGTTTCAGGGCGCATCATGTGTGTGTTTCACTACACGGTGTCATTTCCCCTGCCTTGAGTGTCTTGTAAAGCAGGCCAATGGTCATCCACCTCTGGACTGACAGCTGATGTCAGCCCTTACTGGCAATGAGTAACACTTGAGCAGCACAGTGTTGATAACGGATGCGTTTTATGTGGACCCTGTAATGTGACCATGTATTATGTATGCCCCTGTGGAAGATTATGGAGAGGAAGTGATTCTATAATACCATGGACTCCCTGAAGTAGCAAGGGCTTATACAGGCAAGGTGAACACATACTGTAGACCTCTGTTGCAACACGTCCTCATGCAGCTTGGTCAATTTCTCATAAATTTTCGATGCGTTAGAAAGCCTTTGGCATTTTAGGATGCAGACTTTGCTCATTAACTGTTACGGCAAGGCTACGGAGTTACCACCAACAAGACCTCATACTAACCCAATACTTACACATACTACATACACCATGTACTTTCGCCCTCTTAGTACATAGGACTTCTACTGGAGCAAATACAGTATACTCACTGTATTTAGATGACATGGTCAGTACCAAAGATACTGGAATAATTGGATACTGGAAGTGGATGCTGGAAATTGACCAAGCTGCATGAGAACGTAAATGTGAATGTAAATTTATCCCAAGAGAGTTTGGTGCAGAAATACCGTTGTGGCCTCAGATTGATCGTAGATAGTTAGATTACATGAATGTAATATGCTCACAATACCATTCTGAATAGTAAACCGCATGACATTTGTTGTTTACCACCTCTCTGCACCACCCGGTGTATCCAAGCACAAACACCACTCGCTGACGTCAAATCACATTCCTGTAATCACACCATGCCCTGCCCTGGCCTGGCCTGGCCTGGCCGTATGTGTTTCCTTCACAGATGGAGGTCAAGGGAGCTGCATCACACATCTGTTTGAATTAAAGTACCTGACAACATGTCTAATGTCATTACATGAGGCTTGGTTTGGCCAGCACATTCTGCAGCTCTACCAACATATCCACCACACCATTATGCAGTATGCTGCTTCACCAATGACATGTTACCCCTCTCTAATAGCATGTTATTTCACCTGAAGTAATGAAAAAAAAAAACATGCACAACCGCATAGGCCTGGTTAGAGGATGTGTTTCCTATTCCCCGTTTCTGACATTCATTCACATGAGAAACATGGAATCAGCCTGCCGATACAGAAAACGGGAGAGAACCATTATGTTTGCTTCTGGTGCAGAGGCGTGCAGCAGATCTGTCATTACATGGGTGTGTCTGCCAGCATAGTGGAAACCAGGCCATGGTAACATCTGTTCTCACGTCAGTTTCGGATAACAGAGACCTCTGCTGGACACTGTAGTCACTGCACAACAATGTCAGCAATAGCAAGGGTCCAGGCTACCCTATTTCTGTAAGGCTAAATCAAAGTACCAGGGCTATGGAAAATTCTGAGTCGAAAAATTGACCTCCATTTAATTAATGAGTTTATATAATAAATAAACTGGCCATTCCCCGTAAGACCAGAAGGCCATATAAACCGGGGGCCACCCATTTAGTGGGAAGATACGATTGGCCAATATGACTGTCATTTGAAATATGTTTCTCATTACAAGGCTCTGTAAAAGTGTAGAGGTCTTCACCAATCACAGAGCTGCATACGCATACCAGACGAGACAGCGTGTTTCATGTAACCCTGCACATTCCAACAAAAACTAGACAGGTTTAAAGAGAACATCTAGTCAGAAATATTGTATTTAGATCCATCCATCCATCTTCATCTGCTTATCCAGAGTCGAGTCGCGGGGGCAGCAGCTTCAGCAGGGGACCCCAAACCTCCCTTTCATGAGCCACATTATCCAGCTCCTGAGGCGTTCCCAGGCCCTTGGCCCTCCCTGTCTCTATCATATACATGAGAACCATGGCCTCAGATTTAGCGGTGCTAACCCTCATCACATTGTATTTAGATGTTGATTGTCAAATTATGAATTGGATCAATTAAAAGAGATAACTTAAATTACTTAGTAAATAGGATATTATTTTTCGATGATCTTAGGCCCCGAGGGCCTAGAGGACCCTGAATGTTCCCCACTTCTTGTGAACCGTCTTAGTAGCCGAGTCCCTGTTATTTTTTGCTGAGACATTAACTGTCAAAGCTAACTCCAAACACAGGGCTAAGCAACACAGTTATGCTCAATAATAATCACCTGACTACTTTTCCTACAAGTATTTTATTTGGTGAGCGTGTTTATTACAGTAAGCATTGATGGTACTTGAGGTAGCATAATTTGACCACAGTGATATTTGAGTCACTTGTTACATTACTTGTTACTTTAGTTAAAACCAGGAGAAGCACTTATTTTATAAGCAATATTTTATGTTTAAATTGGCCCAAGGACTGACATAGGCCTTGTCATGTTGCTTCTGAAATTGGAACCTCATACAGCAATACGTGCTGGGTATTTGTGGGTTAGTAGTGCAGAGGCGTTTTTATTGTTTTATAATTGTTTTTTTGTGCTGAATCAATACTGTATATGATCATTTAATGTGTTTGTGTTTCAGACAGAAAACAAGACAGAAATGACAAGTCAATACATCTTTTTGGTACAATTATATTTGGTATAAATCAAACAATGTTTAATGTGTCTTGGATCAAACAATCAACCTTGAGATTAATTAAGCAGTCAATCACTGAATTACTCGCCAAATTGCGCAACAATACACGCACATAATTAACACTAATTCAGTCAGTATCGTTCACAATAAAGGCCACAGTGTCCCAACACCACCACCAGAGGGCAGTATTGGTTCAGAACCGTGCCTCGTAGGCCAGCATGTATGCATCGTTGAACATGTAGATGCGCCTGTCTGTGGGGTTGTAGCTCAGGCTAGCCACTCCTTTTGCCACCTTCTCCAGCGGGAGCTGCAGGGAGCTGTCCTCCCTTCCTGACGCCGTGTCGAAGGCATAGAAGACCTCCTCACGATACTCGTTCACGTAGCGCGTTGCGTACATCACGCCGCACACCATGAAGGCGTTCGTCACTGCCTTCTTGAACAGCCGCGTCTCCCAGGTGTGCGTGACGTTCAACGACTCGCCGTCCCAGCTCAGCCTGCTCACCACCAGGTTCCCGTGGTTACTCAGCGTGGCGTAGATGGCCCAGAGCCCTGTCTCGTCGGCCTCGAGGTCGACGTCGCTGTAGGCGCGGCAGTCGTAGTAGCAGTACGGGAACTTGTTGTTGAAGTCCAGGCCGTCGCCCGGCAATGTCACCCTCTTCACGTTCTTGTCGGCCAGGTCGTAGCGGCAGATGTCGGTCGAGCGGTAACAGTGGTAGTAGAAGGCTTCGCCGTACAGGACGCCGCTGGGACCTTCGATGCTGTCCTTGTGGGTGTGGGAGGGGGCGAAGACGAAGTCCCGGGGCGAGTTGGTTATGAGCGACTCGTAGGTGGAGTAGAGGCGCAGGGTGTTGCCCCAGAAGTGGCTGCTGACGAGAGGCTGGACCCAGTACGTTTCTCTCTCCTCCCTGGCGTCCTGCGATGCTTGTTTGCCCCAAGAACCAGACGGGTAGCTCTTGCTGAAGGGGCTGATCTTGGTCACCACTGGACTGCTGATGTTGGTTATCAGACCCTTGTAACAGTTGTCCTGTTTGCCTGGTAAGGACGGGAGACTGTTTTTTAAAGTGCCTTTCACATGTGAATAGTGTCAATACAGCAGAAGTAGGCCTATGTAGCCTACAGTAGACCTAAACTGGACACGTGCGTGATTTATATGCAGAGACATGGTTTCACTTTGGTA
Source organism: Forbesichthys agassizii (assembly GCA_026546735.1). Taxonomy (NCBI): domain Eukaryota; kingdom Metazoa; phylum Chordata; class Actinopteri; order Percopsiformes; family Amblyopsidae; genus Forbesichthys; species Forbesichthys agassizii. The sequence goes on along the minus strand of JAODLL010019359.1, from coordinate 19,923 downwards.
TTTAAACGTATAGAATATTAAAACTGATGTCATACTTTGAGCCAGAGAACCAGGGGTTGAAGTTGATAGTTTTTTTTTAAATACGCTGCAGAATCCTGCCTTGTGAGAACTCACAAATCCTCTCGTCAGTTGATGTACAATTTGAGGTTCTTCTGTGTTACAAAGGTAACAGAAGATTCACACGCACACACACACACACCCACCCACACACACACACACACACACACACACTTACTTGTAAAGTCAATGGGGATGGACTTGCAAGACTCCACGCCATTCTTCAGATATCTTAGCTTCTCTAAGACCGTCTTCATGTTATTGGTTTCTGACATATGCAGCCTCTCTATGTCTGTCTGGAGTAAGGCCAACTGAAACACATACATGCACAAAATAAAACACACAATTACACAACCCAATTAATTCCTTTGACGCAAAATTCTTTTATAAATGCAATGCTCAGGGTGTGGCTGTGGTGCAAGATCTAGCAAGTATCTCTGTGACCCTACATGTGTGAGTACTCTTGAGAGATCTGGGTTCAAATCCAGGCTGAAGTAATTTCATAATCCTGCCTTAATAACTCATGTCCTGTCTCTAAAAACAATTAACCTTCCCCCCAAAAACAATTGGAATATGTTGTCCAAATTCAGTTTATGTCTAAAATGATATTTTACAAGGTCGCTAGTTTGGCTACATTGTGTCTCAGGTGAATAAAATCCTACACCCACCTCTTTGGAGAGTTTCAATGTCTGGGAGGTGGGATTGACCCTGTGGATGGAGGTGACGTCTTCCACCAGGTCTCTCAGCCTCCGGGTCAGCTGCTCTGTCGACAGAGCAGAATACTGCCCCCTGTGGTTGAGGTACTGGAACGGCTCCAGCCGTGCAGTCAGGTTCTGGATCAAGGCCTGAATACCAGGGAGGCGCTGGACGGACACTCTCAACTGGGGGGAAAGACAGACAACAAAGAAATGTACGTACAATCACATGAACACCATTCAAAACCCTTTCGTCGACTGTCTTTTACTTCGTTGTATAAAAACAGCATTTATACAGCGCTTTTTGAACCGTTTGTAACACTCACAGCACTGACTGCCTGTGTGCCTCACATTCACCCTTAACACACATTCATACACCCATGGTGATGTCAGCCATGCAAGGCGTCACCGGACCACCGGGAGCAGTTAAGGTTACGTGTCTTGCTCAGGGACACTTTGAACTAAGCCAGGATGCAGCAGGGTTCGAACGTGCAACTTTTTTATTCACCTGTTGAACCCGGGGTGATAATACCAATGGGGTTGAGATACATTAATTAAAAGATGTAAAGCAACGTTCCACCACAGTAGAATGACAATACACATCCTCATTATTTCTGATAGTCAGGCACGAATGGCAACATGGTGAGCTCCTCTTCCAGTACCTGGGCATCTAGGCTGTTCAGGGAGAGCTGACAGTCGTCAACAAGCTGCAGAACAGTCTCATACTTCACCGCAGGGAAGGACCATGTGTTGAAGTTCACCGAGCACTCGCACGCACCATTCTTCTGCTGGCCAGAGACCTGCTGGCTGTGGGAGCCTCCCTGTCAATCACAACAAACACAACGTACAGTAGCCTGCAGCGTTCAAACTCACATGAAGTGAATCGCCCTCTGTCGCACACTGTATGCTGCCGTGCATCCAAACATAACACACCACGGCGTTGATAAACAACACAACAGCGCACGATTGTGATTTTAAACTGCTCTCACTGGAGAACAATAGAGTAAAACACAACATTTAAAAAAAGATAGTAAATACAAATGCAAAAAGTAAGACAAAACGTCTTCTCAACCTGGAATTAGTTGTTAAGACAATGTCAATGTGTGCGTACATGCAGTACACAGCAGCTATCACAACAGGTGATACAATTCACTGTCAAAACAGTCAGTGTCACTCATGCAGGCGTTTTAGTGTTAGTTTTAAAAGCAAACAAGCTTTCAACTGCAGACGCTATGCTGTGAGATACTACTGTATATTATAACAGAAGAATGTCACTGGTAACTCACGATGGCTGCAAGCAACAAGAGGAGAAGGACCATGGTGGATAGTGGACAAGGCGAAGAGTGTCTGCTGTGTCAAATGTTCTTGCTTCTATCCCCCCCCCTCTCTCTCGTACACACACGCACATGCAAATGAGTGGCTTTCAGGCGTGTCTGGTTTGCCTGACTAGGTGGATTTTTCCGTTGTCCCCTCTTAAGCAATCAAGTGTATTCTTACTTCCTCTGTGTGGTTTTCATATAAATGATTGTTTCAAATATGGTTACCGATTGTTTTATTCATATATATTAAAACAGTGACTTTGATACTGTGTACAATAGTGTCCCTGGACGGATTCACAAAACCGTAAAAAAAGAATGTCTTTGCGCTGTTTTGTTCTACTTTATGTTTCTGTTTTTTTGTAATTTCCTTATGTTTCTATAGACATTTTCTTTGCAACTCTAAGATGGTAACATAAGTCTTAAAATAGTTAAAAAGGTCCATCCATCCTCATCTGCTTATCTGTAGTTGGGTCGCGGAGGCAGCAGCTCCATCAGGGGACCTCAAACTTCACTTTCCTGAGCCATATTAACCAGCTTTGACTGGGGAATCCCGAGGCGTTCCCAGGCCAATGTGGCAATATAACCTCTTTAATAGGGTCGGACTGGGACTGAAAAATGGCCCAGCCTTTGAAGCCGACCGGCCCAAGAACCATCTAGAGTAGACTGTGTTGACAAATACAAATAGCACACCATCCACTATAATAAACTATGATGCAGTAGTTTATTTAATTTTGTATGTAGTCTGGCCCTTTCTAATGGCCTTCTATTTGTTTTTTAATATATATTTAGGCTACAATCAGTAGTCTGTAGCCTACATTAAAAACCAGCTGGCGTGAATCTATCAGACCTTTAGGCGAATGACATAACCTGTACAAAGCCATTTGGGTGTTCTTCAGCACCAATAAAAAGAGTTTACCGCCAATGTTAACAACCCAATCATATTAGCTAGGCTATTAACCTACCAACAAGGTAAACTGTAGAAAACAATAGCTATTGTTTGGATGTTTGAATAACGTAGAAAATGTTGCTCCACCTAGTCCTGGGTCTTCCCCGAGGCCTCCTCCCAGCTGGACATCCTTAGGGAGGTGCCCAAGGCGCATCCTTACGCCAGTACCACCTCAACTGGCTCCTTTCGACGCAAAGGAGCAGCGGCTCTACTCCGAGTTTCTCACCCTATCTCTAAGGGAGAAGCCAGCCACCCTCCTGAGAAAACTAATTTCAGCCGATTGTACCCGTGATCTTGTTCTTTTGGTCATGGTCCACCCTTCATGACCATAGGTGAGGGTAGAAATAAAAATTGCCCAGTAGATTGAGAGATTTTCCTTCCGGCTCAGATCTCTTTTCGCCACAATGGTGCGGTAAAGTGATTGTAATACCGCTCCCACTGCTGCGATTATCCGGCCAATCTCCCGCTCCAACGTCCACTCACTCCCGAACTTTACCTCCTTCAATTCCTGCTGAGAACTATGGCCTCAGATTTAGTCGCTTCACACTGCTAACCAATCTAGTGAGTGCTGGAGGTTTGATGATGCCATCAGGGCCACATCATCTGCAAAAGATCCCCAGGCCATCCGCAACCCTTCCCCACCACGACTATGTCTTGATATCCTAGCCATGAATATCACAAACATGATTGATGACAAAGCACAACCCTGGGGACATATATGGATTTAATTGCCTTTAAAGGGGACCCCTTCACCCTATACTCCAGCAGAACATCCCACAGTATATCCAGGGACACCTGGTCATACACCTTCTCCAGATTCACAAAACAGATGTAGACCAGAAGTAGTACTCCCAGGCCCCCTCCAGGATCCTTGTGAGAGTAAAGAGCTGGTCGGTTGTTCCACGACTAAGACAGAACCCACAATATTTTTCAATCTGAGGTTCGACTATTGGCCGAACCCTCCTTTCCAGCACCTTGGGGTAGACTTTACCAGGAATACTGAGAAATGGGATACCCCTATATTTGGCAAACACTATCTAGTTACCCTTTTTCAACAGGGGAACCACCATCCTCATCTGCCACTGTCCCCGACTTCCACGCATGTTAAAGAGGCGTGTCATCCAAGACATCCCCTCCACATCAAAAAGCGTTCAGGATTTATGGACGGATCTCATCAATCCCCGGGGCTTTGCCACTGCATAGTTGTTTGACTACCTCAGTGACTTCCACCAGGGTAATTGGCGATTATCCCCTATCAGCCTTCAACTCTGCTTCTATCATAGAGGGCATTAGATGGATTCAGGAGTTCCTCAAAGTGTGGCCTTTCACTGTCAAATTACCTCCTCAGTTGAGGTCAACAGCGTCCCATCCTTACTGTGCACAGCTTGGATTGTTTCCTATTTCCCCTTCCTGAGGTGGCGGATGGTTTTCCAGAAAAACCATGGTGCCGACCTTGGTCCTTCTCTATGTCTTCTCCGAACTTCTCCCACACCTGCTGTTTTGCCTCTTTTACAGTAGAGGTTGCAGCCCTTCAGGCCCTTGCAACCGCCTCTGGAGTTCTCTGGGATAAGTTATTGCGGAAGGCCTCCTTCAGTCGAACGGATTTCCTGACCACTAGTGTCCACCACAATGTTTGAGGGTTATCATCCCATTGAGGCACCTAAGACCTTGAGAACGCAGCTCTCTGCTGCAGCTTCAGCAATGGAAGCTTTGAGCATTGCCCACTCAGGTTCAATGTCCTCAACTTCCACAGGGATGCCAGAGAAGCTCTGCCGGAGGTTTGAGTTGAAGATCTCACATGCAGGGGCCTCCTCCAGACGTTCCCAGTTTACCTGCACTATCTGTTTGGGCTTACCAGGTCTGTCCAGAGACATCCCCACCATTTCACCCAACTCCCCACCAGATGATGATCAGTTGACAGCTCTGACCCTCTTCACCCGAGTGTCCAAAATATCCGGCCTCAGATCAGATGATACGATCATCGACCTTCGGCCTAGGGTGCTCTGGTACCATGTTCACTTATGAGCATCCTTATGTAAATGCAAAACAATAAATGGACTGCATGTATCTAGCTCTTTTATCCAAAATGTTTTACATAATTTTGCCCCACATTCACCCATTCATACACACATTTATACACCAATGGTGATTGACCATTCAAGGTGCGACCAACCAGCAGGAGTAGTTGGGGGGGTAGGGGGTTAGGCAGTTTCAGATTATTCGAAGGGGAATTTTATATCCAATGTGCATTATTAGTATTATTATTTTTTATTATTTTTTATTTTATTATTATTATTATTATTATTATTATTTTATTATTATTATTATTATTCATAATTATCATCATATAGTACTATATCTATATACACACTTTATAAACATATAGTCATCAAATTTGCACTGCTTATGTTGCATTTTTAGTATTTATATTGATATTTTCTCCTAGTGACCAATCTCAGGATTTTGCTGCAAAATGACTAATTGGGTTTGGTCCGAGTTTCTGTTCACAAATGACTCCTTCTCCAAACTAACCTCTGAAGCCAAAAATGGGGGAACTACCTCTCTTCCCTATTCGCCATTCTTTTCCATTCAGTCCTGTCAGCAGTTCTGCAGGTACTTTCCCATTATATATTCAATAAAATATAAAGTATCGCAATCTTGGTGTTTTGCGGGAAGGACAATTCTTTTATATGCTTAAATTGTGAGCTTAGCAGGACATCCATTACTGTCTGTAGTAAGCTTTAGCTTGTTGCAAACATGTCCGTACAGACATAATATTAGTATGCAGACAGTCAGTGCGGACAACATGCGTGATGATATTTATGTCACATGCACAGTCCACGTAACCTGACATGCCAGAGGAATTGTTGTCACAAGTCCATCTGGGGAGCCGTAGATTGAAACTGCTCGAAAAAATACTTTGCAGTTGATTGGATGAGACATCTGGTCGTTTTTGCTGTCTGCAAACATTAACCAGGCCTGTATAGCTATAAACAAATTGCTTATTGGAAAGTTCACTCTGACACATTCAAAATGATTCCTAGGGTTCCCAGACTGATTCTCACTGAAAAATTAAACTGAATCTCGCGAGATCAGGATGGTTGCGAGAGGCTACAGTCCACAGACACGGACAGTATACCTAGTCTAGACCAAAACATATTATCTGGTGGATAATATGAGTCTTCAAAGGTGAGTAGTTGACTCAAAGTTAAAATCGTTGATTACTTGCTTCTGTACAATTACGTGCTATTTAAAACTCACAAACAATCCAGTTGTCTGCTTTGGGGTGTTTGACAACGAGTATTAGAATACATTTTTTAAAGCCTGTAAAATGGTATTCAGGACAGCCCTAGTGAATCCATTATATTCTTGTAATTGGGTTTCTATCTGTTTTATTTGTTAACTGTTTTTATGCTGCTGCCCATCTTCATCAGGTCTATTTTGTGAATAAAATAATAATAATAATAATAATAATAATGTATTTTATTTGTAACGCACTTTACATTAGAAGAAATCCCAAAGTGCTAATATTAATGGTTATCTACTGGATAAATAAGGATAAATAATAGTATTACTTTATATAATACCAAATATGTTGTTATATTTCAGCAGTATTGTAAGTACTACAATTAGCTTTTACTTAAAGAAAGATTTATGGTTATTTGGATGTGATTAGGAAAAGCAAACACACTAGAGGTCACACACAAACACACACACACACACACACACACATACGCGCGCACGCGCGTCCACCCACGTGAAAACGCACTGACGTGCGTGCACGCACACCCTCTAAGAGGTGTGGCAACATGAGAAAACTTTACTCTAATGTCAGTGAAGTGAAGGGACACATAACTGCTCTGAAGCAACATGAATGTGTCTGGGCTAGCTTGCGTGGTGGCTATTCTCATCTCCCAACAGGTATATTATATTATATTATATTATATGATGTTATGTTATGTTATATTATATTATGTTATATTATGTTATATTATATTATATTAGATGATGTTATGTTATGTTATGTTATGTTATATGATGTTATGTTATATTATGTTATGTTATATTATATGATGTTATGTTATATTATATTAGATGATGTTATGTTATATTATATTATATCATATTATAATATATTATATTAGATGATGTTATGTTATATTATATTTTGTTATGTTATATTATATTATATGATGTTATGTTATATTATATTATATTATATTATAATATATTATATTAGATGATGTTATATTATGTTATATTATATTATGTCTGATTACATTGTATTGTCATATCATATTTCGTCCTACAATCTTTGGAATGACAATAAAGGAATCTTGTCTTATCATAGCACATCATATTATGCTATATTACACTGTATTGTCAATGTCATATATTGTATCATATGATGTTATCATATTATTACATATATGTGTATCTATATGAATATGCATATATGTGACAGGCGGGCTGCTCTGTTGAAACATGCAAGTGTGAGCTGACCGGCATTGGGCAGCCGTTCCCGCATAACGCCCTGACGTCCGTGGAGCAAAACGCCACTAGATGCAACCAGAACATCACGCCACAGAAGGTACCGCTCATACCTCAGCACCCGTCTGTTTTCAGTCAGTGACCGGCAGGAACATGTCGACACGTACACTGAGACACGGTGTATGTTCTCCAAGAAGGGGTCCGGACCCCGCTTACGGTCGCGAGACACGGTGTATGTGTCAGTGGTCCTCCAAGAGGGGGCCCGGACCCCGCTTACGGTCACGAGACACGGTGTATGTGTCAGTGGTCCTCCCAAGAGGGGGTCCGGACACCGCTTACAGTCGCGAGACACAGCGGAGGGGGTCACGAGATGATTTTCAGAAATGAAATAACATTTTTAAATTATTATAATTAGCCTATTTTAGCATTTCTATTAGTAGTAGTTTATACATTACGTTGGTGTATTCTGCTACTAGCCTATATTTAAGTTAAATCCTATCAAATATATGGCTGTTATGCTTCTACCACCACTGGGGACAGCGGTGGGTTGCGAGGCACTGTTATTTTGGGGGTCACGACCTGAAAAGTTGGAGAACCCCTAATATGTGACTATATGGGGCATAAAGAACTCAAGAACATTCATGACATGGGCCATAATGAGGAAATCTACCTTATTGCATTAGGCGATCATTTTACTGGCAGACATGGTAGCATATTTGTTACTACCTGTAACCATATTTTATTATTATTAATATTATTATTATTAATATTATTACTGTATAGTAACACACTTCTGTGTGTTCAGAAGAAACACATTTGCAAGAGATTGGACAGGATTTATGCTTTAACTCTTTGTCATTTGTTGATATACCATGCTGACTCTTTTATAGTGCTGTATTGTACACAGAAATAAAACTACCAATTTGAAATGTAAACTGTTCTGCCCACTGTATATAATGTATAGAAAATGCATGACAGTTTATGACAACCGTGTCAATGTGCATGAAATGAATGAACTAATGCCTACAGCAGTTGTTTTTGGACAATAATCAAAGACTATAATAAAAAGATAACCACTATAATTTAGTTCAACATGACATAAGACATTGATAATGTAGGAATCAAGCACACAATTATTTATATCACACAATAACTCACACAATTGTTCCAAAGCATTGCTTTTATGCCATTCACATGACTAGATGATGCGGAGGTTGTAGTTTGAGGAATTTGTCCTGGTTTAAGAACACCAGGAGAAAAGCTGAAAGAAAAACTGACCCGACCTGACTTTGCTTCCCCCCCTTCCCACACAACCATTAACTCCTCCATCACCCCCCCAGGTCCAGGAGCTGGACAGTCTCCTGCTGGGCCTGGACCACCGCCTGCCCCAGCTGGAGCGAGACATCGCCCAGCTGGAGCGAGAGGACGACGGGGACCTGTACGGCATCATCAGCCTGCAGGTCATAGAGAGCGAGCTGGCAGAGATCCTGGGGCTCATAGCGAAGCTCAACAGCACCACCCAGAGGCATCAGCAGCTCAATGCGGAGGCTGCGCAGGAGGTATGACTGAGGCTGAAGTCAGCTACTGTAAGACCATTGTAAGCTAATGCACTTTCTGTCAAATTCACAAAATATCTCTTCGCATTTCGGTACTTCTACACAGCCCTGAGTCCGTAAATAGGAGCATAAAACAAAGTGAATGCTGTTCACACCAACCGCTCGCTGTGAGTCAAAAGCAAAGAAATCCTTACGACTGAGTCTGAATAGCAATTAATCTGACAAATCAGTGTAGCCATGGGCGTGGTTTAGGTGTGCCGAAAGTGAAAACGACTTGAAAACAACAATGACAGACAGATCCAATCAACTGCCAAGAGTTTTTTGAAAGTGTCCGTCCAATTTCAAACGGTTTCAATTTCAAACGGCTCCACGGATGGACTTGTGTCTAACAATGCATCTGGCAAGTCAGACTAGGCCTGTTATGCTTTTCCTTTTCTTTTATGTGTCATGTATTGTATTGTGTGTCAAGTAACTGTCTACCAATTTACAAATCCAAAAGTACACACAAGAGGGAATAGCCCTCTCCTACAGAAGACACGTTTTTAAACTGCCTGAAATGCTTGGTTGGAATTCCCTTTGCTTACTTCCATGACACGGTGATGCTGTGTACGGCACTTCATAGATGACATCCTCTAGCAGAAGCCTACTAGTACTTTTAGTACCGCCCCTCAGGGATCAATAATGTGCTTCTCACAATAATAACGCTGAGTTAGCCAGAAAAGTGACAAGATAAAAATAGAATGATATGACAGGGTTGCACATTATTGCAATTTCAGTTCCCTTAACCTTTTCTCTAGCATATGGGAAGTCTTTTTTGTATTGTAACAAACATGCAGCATAATTAATCTAAAATATACAATAGAAAATATAATATTTAAACAATATAATGTCTAATTAAAGGTATAGTTAGCGATTGTAAGCTAATACACTATTTGTCAAATTCACCAAATATCTCCTCACACACTGTTAGCTTACTTTTTTACTTATTATCTATATTAACTTATTCTAACATACTGCAGTTTTAATGTATTTTTACACAAATTACCTCAATTTTATAAACAAATATGTTTTAGTAACAATAAACACATCCTGTCTTCTCATATTTGCATGTGCATGCCCGTGTAAGGGTGTAGTCTCGTGAGAACAGCGAGGGTGATGTTGCTTGGTTTGGTTTGTCTCCCACTTCCTCACACAAGGTCATAAGGAAGAAGTAGAGCTACATAAGACAAGTACTGTGCCCCAACAGAACATTAAAAGCATTCCCCCACTGACCTGACACCATCGTCACATCATTTAGGCTCATATAGGTTATATTAAACCAATCACCGCTACGCCACTTTGGTTTGATGACGTGTTGTGTTAGTTAGGACAAATACGTTTAAGTGGCATACATGCATGTCTAGAACCCAGAACAAACCGCTTAGCTAACTCTGGCTGTGATGCTGTTCAGATCCAGGACCTGCGGGAGGAGATGGGAAACTTGGAGGCCTATGACGAGATGGAGGTGGTCAAGAGACAGCAAGCGAACAAGCGCCTACGGAGAGACCTGGAGCAGTGCAAGAACGGGCACACCCACCCCACGGCCCAGCCAACCCGCTCCCACGGTACATCTGGCACGTTCAAGCCCACAACATGTGCTGTTGGAGATGGATACATTGGATTTTCACATTAATGCTTCCTTGATATGACGTGTGTAACAGATTGACTAATCAGTGATTGTAAGCTCATATACTTTTTGTCAATGGCAGCAAATATGTATTCACGTGTCCTTTAGCTGCCATTGTTCTGTTGTGAAAATAATCTGGTGTTCCTACACAGCCCGAGCTGCGTAAATAGGAACACAAAGTGATGCAGACCACACACAATAATATTCTTGCCTTCGCAATGCGTTTCTAATGAAGGTGGGGGGGGGGGGGGGGGTGCAACTTCTGAGGAATCATCTTATGGTAATTGAAGGAAGAGGTGCTTTTCTTTTTTTCAAATATCAGAAATCTTTCCGACTCCATCAGAATCAGTTAGAATAACTGCCTATACCTTTAAAAGATTATACAAAATTTCCTCTTTCCCCCCTTCCCATTCATCACCTAGGTAACTGTCCACATGGCCGGCTTCTAAATGTGACAGGTCCAACAGTCTTCACAGCCGGGGAGTATCCTGGCTCCTACAAGTACGGTTCGTGGGGTCTTGACCCAAAGCCCGACCCGGGAAAGGAGCGCTGGTATTGGTTGGTGATACTGACCTCTAGCAACATATATGCACACTACGTCCGTCGTTATGCAAGTCTGAGTTCCCTCATTGTTGGAGTGAGTGTACCAGGTAAAAACATTATTTTATGTTTAAAGATGTATAAAGGTCCCCTATCACTTTATGTATTCAAGTATATTAAAGATATAAGATATTAAAGGTCCCCTATCACTCTACGTATTCAAGTATATTAAAGATGATATAAGATATTAAAGGTCCCCTATCACTCTACGTATTCATGTTTATTAAAGATATAAGATATTAAAGGTCCCCTATCACTCTACGTATTCATGTTTATTTAAGATATAAGATATTAAAGGTCCCCTATCACTCCACGTATTCATGTTTATTTAAGATATAAGATATTAAAGGTCCCCTATCACTCTAGGTATTCAAGTTTATTAAAGATATAAGATATTAAAGGTCCCCTATCACTCTAAGTATTCATGTTTATTAAAGATATAAGATATTATAGGTCCCCTATCACTCCACGTATTCATGTATATTTTGTGTAAAGAAATAATATATTATAGGTCCCCTTTCACTCCAGGTATTCATGTATATTAAAGATATAAAATATTAAAGGTCCTCTTTAAGACCATCTAGGCAATAGCAAAATTCCTTAAATGTGTTTATGTAGATTACACACTAATGATATTTCACATTGTACTCTATTAATGTTAAATCCTTTGCATGTTTGTGTGCTCCTGCACGTCCTTGTATGTGTAACAAGCAGAGTGCACACGTTATCCACCTGCCGTTGGCGATACTATATTGATAATGCGCCTTGTGCTGACTTTAGACCAGGTTTTTGCCAGTCAAACGCGGAATCACTTATTGCTGCTTAAAGATAGCAATGTGTCAGCAATGCGCTAGACCACACCTCAATCTTAGACAAACACGGGCATTTGCAAACTGCATTTGCTATTTAGACAATGTGGCCTCTGGACGGGAAAATAACAACTGCGTTGGTCTGAAACTAGCAAAGATGCTTGCGTTCCCGCTTTGCCCGGTTGTGAGATAGGACCCTAAAGGTCACCTATTGTTCCAAGTAGACTGTTTGTGTAAAGATACAATATATTAATATTATATAATTTATTACTTTAGATATTGTGTAATGTGTAACGATATAAGACTAAAAGGTCCTTTATTTGTCCAGATATTCATGTATAATATGTGATAAAGATAGATAAAGATATTAGATATTAAAGATGTCCTATCGTAAAAAGTGTATCCATATGTTTTTCCATACAAACTGCCAATTTGCTGTTAATATAAGTCAATACCAGTACAAAATAAAATAAAAATGAACAACTATTTGATTGCAATCATTTTCTTTTCAGTCTTTATACCTATTTCATTATTTCTTTTCTGTAGGTAATGTTCAGATCCACCCCTCCAATCCAACCACCAACACCATCCAGGGACCAAACGCTGTCATGTATGGAGAAGCGTTGTACTACGGCTGCTACAACCGAGACGCCGTCTGCCGTTTCGATCTGACCTTAAAGACAGTTACATCCGTGGAACTGCCCAAAGACACCAGGTATTAGGTGGACTAATTGATTGATAGATAAATGTTGATGCTTGTATTAAAACAACTAAGCAAGCCTAGTTCAGCCGGCAGAGGTCATGAGCCAACCCCACACCATTGGCCAATACATAGTTTAGCATGCAAGGTTCCTCTCTGAAATTCCACAGATTTTTGTTGCAACGGTATTAGTGCATTACCGCCTGTTAACATGGTGCATTACCATCACCTACTGTCTAATAGCTCATGTGCTTTTTAACAAGGTCAGTCAGTCAGTAAGTGACATTGGCTCATATTGGCTGGTCCCGCTACAAACGGTCCGGCAAAATCATTGACATACTTGCAACCATGCATCTTATTAAAATACTAAACAACAGATAGCAACCGCATAGTTGAAATGATCCTCCTTTCTGTCTATTAACTAATTGTACTCTATATCAGGTTCAACAATAAAGGGAACTACTGTACCCTCGATGCTTGCTACCCCTACACTGACCTGGACCTGGCGACCGACGAGAGCGGCGTATGGGTCATCTACTCCACCGCCCAGAGCTTTGGCAACCTTGTGCTCACTAAGGTGGAGCAGGGCTCCCCGCCGACCCTTGGCCAGACGTGGACGACGGCGCTCTACAAGCAGTCGGCGAGCAACACCTTTGTGGCGTGCGGCGTGCTGTACGCCACCAGATACATCAGCAAGGACATAGAGGAGATCTTCTACTCATTTGACACAGCAACGGGCGTTGAGAGGTTCAACCTCGGCATCAACTTCCACAAAATGGCCGGGAACGTGTACTCCCTCAACTACAGTCCCGTGGACCAAATGCTGCATGCCTACATAGAGTCAAACATGCTCTCCTATAACGTGGTGTTTGGCTAATTTACATATCCAAAGCCCTGCCCCTTTCACTTGGCCTACCTAGTTACTGTAACTAGGTTGGAAAGCATAGAAAGCTATTACAGGAAAACAGACAGGAGGATCAGTCAGATAAAAAAATTATTGGAGAACATGGAAAAGGGGGCGGGGCTTGGAATGGGTCAATTTGACCATGTTAAAGGCTAATATTTCATTACAATAAAAATGATCCATTATGCACTGTTACACCTGTGAAGTTGTCTATGATTTTGTTTGTTTTGTTTTTAATTGTTTAGTTTGTTTCCTTTTAAACTTAAGTAATTAAAATGAATGGTTTGCAAATGTGTTTGCTATGTAAATTATACCTAGGGATATATGTTCTGATGAATATTAATTTCGAAATAATTCAGAACAGGTGGATTTAATGCTACTGTACTTGTCTGTGAGACATTTATGTAATACCAAACATGCAACTCACAGTTCAAGCGTATTGCCTTTATTTCCATTTCATTACTTGTTCAGTACAGAGACATAATACTTTGTGTATATATGTATTTATACATAATATATATTGAAACTTTACAGTGCACTCCTGAAAGACAACAAGGTTAGAGTCCCTCTATGTTTGTGAGTCAAAACAAGCTCAAATAAGATGGCCACAATATCAAACAAGCTTTACACGAACAATTTATTGCTCTATACAAATCAACCATTCTGGCATAGGAAAGAGAAGAGCGTTAGTACACATCGTTCATTGTAATTATACCCACACAGATTTACACCCTACTGCTATAAAACGGGATACCTCTACAAAGAATGGAAACAGAACAAAGGTTATGTCTTCATCACAATACAAGTGTTCAGGCCAACGCCCACTGGCAGCGTCCGGCGCGCGTCGACGCCGAGGTTTAGAACGTGGTTCTCTTGTTTGGGCGTCAAGCCATAAACACGCATTGAACATCTGCAGGTTTCTCAGCTCCTCCATCAATTTGACTTTACCTTTCGAACGTTGCATTCCTTGCCGCATCGCCTAACGACGCGGCCAGTGGGCGGCGGCCTCCGGAATGCTCCGTTTGGAAAATTCAACATGAAAATATCTACAAGTGCAAGGCAGTGATCCTTCACCTTAGTTCACAGACCTTCAGGGTAAAGCATGAAGGATGCTTTTGCAAGGGTTAAGGGACATCTGTTAAAACGTTCTATGGTCCTAACGTAGTGCTCGAAAGACAACATAGCCAGGGCGTAAAGACAGAAGCCCCGATACAGTGTACAGAATGCAGAGAGCAATAAAAGGAAACCTAAGTGTTACTGGTAAAAATTGCCTGGTGAATAGCCAAGCACCACTGTGCTCTGTGTGTGTGCGTGTGTGCGTGTGTGTGCACGCGCGTGCGTGTCTTAAGAGATGTGGAATACTGTTTTATCAGACAGACCAGTAATCGTATTTTTTATTACTTTTTTTTTTTCTCAATTTCGTCTTTGATTTCTCACATTGCTCCTACCTTTAATTGTACCCATTTTCACTTTACCTTTCTATCTACTTACTACTGTCTTTCTTCAATTAACACCAACAAAGCATTCACTCACTTCACGTCAGAATATCTGTCTCTCTTCACTAACAGTTCCTCTCTGGTAGCGTCAGTCGCTCGTTTTATGTCCAGCCAATCCAGTTGCTCTGGTACATTACATTACAGCACAACACACACACACACACACACACGCATGCACGACAAGGTGACTTCAGCTCATAGCCCTTTAAAGTGCTGCTGGGTACACCTGCGAGGGGCGGGGCACAATGTGATTTGTTATGGAGAAAGGCGCGGGGGGGCTATGGTTTTAATTGGATGCATGGGGATGCCCTACATTTTGAGCCTGGAGCCCAATTGGCTCCAAATAAGCCCCGCCTCTAACAGGCCTCCTCAGGAAATCCAGACCCTTAGCAGTGGAGGGAAGATACAAGCTTCTATGAGAGGACAAGGAAGAAGGGATTTAGCTAAAGCTAGACATTAGGCAAGGGCGTGGTTACGTAAATACTGTACAATAGTAGGCAAATGAACCTCAGGGACCCTGTGACCCTTGTTACGCTAAAGGTATAGTTAGTCATTCCACAGAAAGCTTGTTGATATTTTACTTGGTTCAAAATGAAAACACACCTCCCTTCAATGCCATAGGCCAAGTGCACCCTCAGAAGCTCCGCCCCCACACATTTACACTTTTAGGCTCGGATAGTGTTTTGTGGTGGGGTCAACACCACTTTGTGCTCCAATTTACAGAGCCAGTGCTGTTAAGAAATACCGTATAACTTTCTCAGTGTGCACACACAATGACCGGCTAACGGACCGTTTAGTAGATATTCACTGAATTTGACAAGTGAATTTGCTCACAATCGCTGACTATACCTTTAATGTTAAAGGGCTGTTCAGCGTGGCAGACAGTAGTGCACAGCTATCGTATTCTACTGCGGGAAATGAAATGTATACTATATAATTTAATCATGCTTATAATGAACTGGTTACAGTCCATGTATGCGTAGGCGTATGTGTGTGTGTGTGTGTGTGTGTGTGTACTGCAGCTTTGGTATATCCACCAGCTCGTACTCTGATTGACGGGTCTGCGACCTTTCACCCAGAGCTAAGAGTTCATCTCGGGACTTCCTGGGGTCTGCCTGAGGCCCTGTTCTGGACTGATTTGGTTCTGGCTGGGGTGTGATTGTCATGAAGGAAGTACCACAGGCTACAGAAAATTAGCAGAACATGTTTGGTTATGACAAACAGATTAGTGTTCATGTGTGCCCCGCGGGTTGTCACCCAGCTGGGTTAGGTGTCTTACAATAGATGGTCCTTTGCTTGTTTAAGATGTACAACTCCTATCTACTCTCAAATACATCTACTTACACTTATTGTAACCCCTACCTACGCTTAAATACAGTAGATACATGTTTGCTATGGTTGGTAGATACAGTAATTACAAGTATGCTATATAGTATATATTATAACTCTGTATTTTATGTTAGCATGCATGCTACATGCTACTGTATGAGCTATGCGTTGCAGAAACATAACACAGGGATCATATCGTTCTACAATTGGCTGAGTTCTACTGTCTGTCAAACCCTGGACACGCCCCTGTAGCGTCCCACAATGAAACCGTTGTTCCCTTTCACAAAGAGAGAAATTCTACTGTACATAGAGCAAGGAGCAAGTAAAATAATAATGCCTTCTTTGCATATCCTGCTGAATTACCTTCCAAATAATTCATCTATTTTCATATTCTACATAGTATCATTAACTCATACTGGTGTTAGAATGTTGACAGGCAAGATTGGAGTTTACAGTTTGTTTTGTTTTTTGTTTTTTGTATGTTTTTTTTGTGGGGGATAACTACAGTAGGTTAGGTGACACTTAAAGAGGAACCAAAACATGCCCACAGTACAATATATCTTGGGTGGAGGTTAAAGGCGGTGTTTAGGCTTTAGTAACAACAACACGTTATAATACAGTGGAAGGAGGGAGCGAGCAGTAGCTAAAGCCTAAACACCCCCCTTCTCTCTTGCAAAGTACCACGACACACACATACACAAGTGTTCCCAGACGTAACGATAAGTTAGGAGCCACGCTGTGTGCGTGCATGCAAAGCCTTCCTCCCTCCCCTCTCTCTCCCCCCCACCTCCTCCTCCTCCTCCTCCATGTCTTCAGCAAGACACCTCCATGGTGTGGGAGACTGGGCCCACCCCCTCGGTGCTGTCGGAGTGGGTGCATGCCCGCGAGCGGTTGCCCTCCACGGAGCCGCCGCTGGTCAGGGAGGCGGTCCGGGAGCGGGCCAGGCGGGTCATGCTGGCCGATGGCACTGTTGGGGGGGGAGGAGAGTGTGAAGAGAGACGGGGGAGAAAAAGGGGGAGAGAGAGGGGGAGAGAGGGAGAAAGGGGGAGGGAGAGGAAGAGAGGGGGAGAGGGAGAGAGAGCATTAGACACGTTGCAGCGTCTCTCGTTCTTCGTGGACGGGGCAGACTCGGGGAGCTCATGCCAAACGTCCTCTTGCAGCTGCCTCAAGAGACAGCTGGCAGCTGATTGGCTGATGTGTCTCCATGGCGACACATCCCTGCATTCAGCGTTAGCACCATGCAGGGAGCAGAGGTGATACTGTCGGCCTAAAGTACACAACCATGACCATGCCCCAAAAAACAATACCAATCGCCCGTGGTCACATTCAGCAGTTCATCTTTTAGCAAGACGTCAGTCTCATGCATCTCTGGTTGGTAAAAGGGAAAAACCCAGCACAGCAAAGCTTTGATTATTGTGAAGATTCAGTGTCTGGGCTGCCTCCAAACAATAGCTTAGAACAATGTGGTTATACTTAGCTAGCTTAGTGCGTAGTTTGTGTCTCACCTGGCAACACCTGCTACATGTAGCGGCAAAGCTAACAAGTGCTACACACATCTACAGTTGATGGGCAATAATATTTTCCATGGTCTGGGTTTAAACGTTTTAAACTACTGTTTTTAACTAACTGTTTTTTTTTTTTATAATAACGAAAAGCTAAAACAGGTAAACCAACATTAACTAATTGAGGAGCAAGTTTCCAAAACTCACTCAGTCCATTGAGACAGATTGAGAAAATCATGTTTTAGCTTTATAGCATTCTATTCATCTATCATAGGCTGAAAATGTATCACGTGCACCAGCGAGACAGAGTGAATTTTAACACTGTTTTAATTTGCAGATTTTAGAAGACCTAAAAAAAGCACAAAATGGCACCCATAACTCAAAATTGACCAAATGCAACTGGAGTGAGTTTTGCTACTCAATTTTTGGTTTCACCACGAAGAGAAAGTGTTCACCTGTATTTCAACATCGTTTAACTCGCAACACAAGATAAAAAAAATTGGTGGCCATGTCCATGTGTGTACTGTAATGGCGAACAACATTAATATTGCCATTGATTTATTTCAAGTAAAGAAATAAATCAAATAAATCCATTTAGACCTCGACAGAACAGGCTAGTTGCATTTAAAATGCCCAAAGCTAGATCAAACTGGTTGTCATGCACAACTATATCAAAGATGCAGCGTAAAGATATGCAGCTGATATTTCCAAAGACGGAACAAAATCATTGTTTCTCACAACTTTAAGATAAAAATGCATTGGCAGCGAAAATAAAAATAAAATGAAATCAATGCTGATGTCATCAGAGGGGGACAGTGGTAGAAGACCAGAGGTGAACAGGAAGCAGGAAGTACCTTGCCCACAACTCAACCTCCGATCCTTCACATAAGCAACTGAGAGACCAGGGTGTGGGAGACACAAAGGGCAGAATTAACACAACATACACATTCATTAGCACACAGTAAGCCTCAATATCGCCAACACGAACACAACTTAACAAGGTCTCAGCTGTCTCTCAATCACACAAACACCGTCTTCGTCCATCTAAATACTGCTGTGTTTTCTGTAGTCATAATAACTTACTGTATCCCATTCCCTGGAGGAAGTATTTGAAGGCTTCAGTCAGTTTGGCAGGCTATAAAAAACAAGTACATTTTTGTGAAGTAAAACAACTATACCAGCAATACAATGTTCATTTACAGAAGTTAAAGGTACAGTACATTCCTTGACCATGCTATACTGTAGCACCTCCAGACCTCCACCTTAGCTTACTGTTTATGTGTTTAGCCTACAGTTTAGTCCTAGGAGGAATTGTGGATTCCTACTTATTAGACCATTTCCAATGTGAAAGAATGTTTTTGGAGCTTTTCTACTGTGCAATTAGACATTATTGTTACAATACAGGCCCTATGGTTTACTGTGGCTGAATGAAACCAGAAGTGGAATATTAGTGGCAGACCAACCAAGGTGGAAACTCTGACTCTGAGAAATTAATAAAACAAGGAATTGCAAAATCGGCAGTTTCTCAAATGGCTGGCTGCAAAAGGGAGTCAATCCCAACAACTCCCATGTTAAAATGTCTGACTTTACAGCAAAAATAAACATGTTCACAGCCTGGTTCAAAATATGTTTTTAGTGTCTATAGCTCATGTCAACAACTGTACGGGGGGGGGGATGAATTTAATTTGTAACTCATCAGTCAAATTAAAATATATTAGCCATATATTTATCCAATTTTATTAGATAGGTGGGAGTTTGAGGCGGAGTCAGGGACAACAAAAGATGGCGACGGCCAGAGACAATACAGATCGATCTTCAAACCCAGAGAAAAGCATTGGGTGACGTCCGTTTAT
>JAODLL010019358.1:0-52688 GCA_026546735.1 Forbesichthys agassizii | reverse complement strand
ACATTAATGTATGTTGTCGCAACGTGTGAACAAACCATATATCTCTCTTTCCCTGTGTTTTTTTATTTATTGTTTTTATAGATTTGTTTTGCTCTTCCTTTCGTTCTCATCTGTTTTCATTGTTGCTACAGAGATTTATGAGCAAGTCACTGACTGATGTACACTTGGCCTAGTCCTTCGACACTATTTGAGATTGACAGCTCTGATAAAAAGGCTCCATTTCCCATTTGATTAATTCTACTCTTAATTCTATTTTGTTTTGAAGGGAGAGGTTTTATTTAGTGTGTAGCTGGCATTACCCAGAATGTTTTTTTTTTTTTTTGCAGCTGTGTCTTCTTGTGCATTGCTGGGCTGGTTGAGTTTGAGGAAGTGAAACAGAATGTCATGTCATAATAAGACAGTAGTTAAAATGACATTCGACTTCAGCAAGAAAGGGTTGTTCTTATAGTCGACCTGGGAATTGCACTAATGAGTGCTATCCAGTAAGCAAACTGGAGTTTGTGTTTTATACTCTGGGGCAGCAAATCCCACGTAGATAGATAGATCACAAGATCTTGTGTGAAGTCTCTTGTCCACATAGACTAAATAATGCATATTTCAGCTGTGGCTATTGTTTGACATTGCTTGTAGAGGGGAAGATATATGAGGAGCAGGCCAAAAATATATTTCATCACTCCTAGTGGATTCTCTGAAATGTGCTTTCCTCATCCTCAGAATGTGAGCATGTAATGAAAGAAGTGATTATATCACTTATCATTTAGGGATGCACAATATATCGACTCAGTATCATTATCGCAATATCACGTTGTGCAATATCATATCGAAAGTGTTGCAAAGTGCAATATTCAGTTTATTTTGTTGAGAGATTCGTCCATTGGCTGTTCGGCTTAGTTGTGTTTGATTTAGACCGAACAGTGAGTGAGACTAACCCACAAGAACTCAAACCCAAATATTCCCAAATGATTTACCCAGGCGTTTGGTGGAACTCTAACCCACCGGGACTCCAATTCAGGCGTTTGTTGGGATTTTAACCCACCAGGACTCCAACCCAGGCGTATTGGACTGGTACAGCAACAGTAATTCCAAGATACTGAGGAGGCATTATTTTTGGTCACTAATGTTTCCCCTTCGATCTCTATTATGTCATGAGCTTCCTTAGCCACACAATGCCATTGTTTAGCTTTGTCATAATACACCTGAACACTCTCTCCCCAGGCCGATGTGCATTGTGTTGGAAACACCGCTATAGAGCTTCCCATGTGCCATGTGGTATTATCGGTTAGCGTTGTATTAATTACAGGTGTAATAAAGCCTCACACAGACATAAAACGGAGGGAGACGTCCAAGATGCGTCTCGCCGCCTCGGTAGGTGCCATGTGGCGTCGCTCAGCATTTGCATAAAATAAACCTCTAGTCTATTTTCTCCCCGCCTAGTTGACTTGGCAACGGCCACGTGTCTCTTGTCGCTGTAAATCTGCAACGCTCAGGCTGAATGACAGCCGGTCGCTTTGTGCCTCTTGCTTGTGGTCCGTGTGAATGCAGAGTTGCACTCTTCAATTCAGGGTGCATTCATTCTGGGAGCCTGCATCCCCACTGAGTGGGGGGGGGGGGGGGGCAGACCATGTCATCTAATGGATCTTTTGTAGACATGGCCTGCTGTGAGGAGCTACGTGCACATTTATTTTGTTGGCCTAGCTTGCGCTTTATGGTTGCTGGTGTATCCTGTCAGCAGTTTTAAGGAAAATCGGTAAGTAATTTAGACTTTAGTGGAGCCCAGAAATATTGTGTGAATGTAGGTTTCAGTGTGAGGCATATGAATCTCAGAGGTTCAGGGGTCACCAAACCCACCAACGTGTCAGCATACCAAGTCTAACATTCCATTCCCTCACAATCCGCATTGTACAGTAGGTTGGTTTTTCTTTTTTAAACTGCTGGAATGTTTATTCACACTCGCTATATTGCTGTTTTGGGCCTTACTTTGTTGTTCTTGTCTTTTTTTGGTGAGGGGGGGGGGGGGGTTGACCGTATGTCATAGGCTGACTTGTCATCCCTCCAACTCATCTTTTTTTAAAATAAACAGTGAGAGAGATTTTCTATGGGTAATCCAAGTTCTGCATTTGCATCAATGGATAACTTGTAAACCATCTGATAAATGTCTCGCAGTATTGTTTTATACCATGTGATTTAAGTTTTGACTTTCTTTTTTCTTTTTTTTCCCCCCCTTTATGTCGCCACCTCTTTGCAAACGGTGGTGTTGGCTTTCTGTTTTGCAATCTGACTGACAGCATATTGTTTTCTAATCCATTAGCACTTTTGGCAACAACAGGCTTTGGCCTGAGAGCCTCTGAAGAAGCTCTAGCTTGTCTTGTCTTTCTATCAAATTGACCTGCCTGGGCAGAGATTAATTCATGCTCCAGCAAAATCCAAGCTTCTGATTCAATGCAATCCCCTGTGGATTGTGCATAGTGTGGAGACACGTAGTTCTTTAAAATGTATTATTTTGTCTTACTCATTGCAGTCCTGTTCATATATATATTAATGATTGACCACATTAACTACACACTCAGCCAACTAATGTATTTATTCTGTTTTCTGATAATTAGATGGAGAACATTGTGTTGCTTTGGTGAAGAGCAGTTGAGACTGAGCAATGACTTGAATTGAATTGGTGGTCACTAAGAGCTAAGCATGAGAGTTCCTCTGTGTGTGTGTTGTGTAAAGTGGAACCTTGTTTGACTGTGGTGGCAGCTGTGGGGGAGATTGACCCAGACTGTAGCCTCTCAAATAAAATAAATACTGTTTCAACTATTGTGCTGATTTAAAATGAACACAAACGTCTCTTCTCCGCACAGTGAAGGGGTAAAGCAGTTAATCTACGATACACGAGCACAGTGCAGGCTGGGCTGGCAGTGTAGAGACACGGTGTTAAAACATGCACATAATGCTATGGTTCCATCCTTGTTGGGCTGAGGGGAAAAAGTGCCAACATGGCACATTTTTCTATTTCTTTCACTGGGGAACCGCAACTCTTAATCTTGTGTTATAAGCCACCAAGCAGGCCTCCAGCCTCACCATGGCCAGCCTTATTCAAACTGGTTGTGCAGCTCATATCCTGCTATATGTTGCCTGTGACAGAGCTGGATTAGCTGACTAAGCATTCCTACTAAGGAATACTTTAGTGTTTCCAACTCCTTTCCCTGTACTCTCTTATCTAATCTCAAACGTTCACCAGGAACTGCTCGATTGTAGGCCTAATGTCATCAGAGAGCCACTACCACTTTGCTCTAGAGGAAAAACTAATGTGGTCATTGTGTCACCATCTATCTTCCGCTCACAAATTATTTCTTCCTCTTCTTGGTATAAAAATTCACTAGAAACAAGCAGTCACAGCTTTCATCAGTGGACATTGAGCAATAAGGGGTTTCTTTCGCAAATCTGCCTACAGACTGATGCTTTTAATATAAATGTCTAAACCATTCACTTACGCTTAATACAGTCCTGGAAAATATAGATTTTTATTGTTTGTGATTTAGCTAAAGAGATCATATGAAATTATATTTTACATTTGCTTATGTTAAAATCAAAACACCTGTAGCACACCATTATCAACTTGCTTTGTATGTTAGTTAATTATTTAAGGAAATGCGAGTTGAGTTTAATTATGACTGAAAGCACTTCGAATTGTCTGGATACTTTCCAAAACTGTCCATACAGAGTTATTTTACGGAAGCATAATTTATTTATTGTGGGTTGTGTAATGTACTAGTTCTTGGTGAATTGTTATTGAGTGTAGCTGTAATGTTTTCCCCCCAAAAAATGCTTTGAGACTTGACATTTTTGTAGCAAAGACCACATACTGGATAAACAATATCCAAAGATAGAGCTGGCAAATTAAGGTCTTTTGCACTGGCAGCACTGGCATGTGGCTTCAGAATGGTTGAATTGGGTTGCACAAGCTTCTCATAACTTCCATACATCCTCTCCTGCTTATCCGGAGTCGGGTCGTGGGGGCAGCAGCTCCAGCAGGGAACCCCTAACTTCCCTTTCCCGAGTCACATTAGCAAGATCTGACGGGATCCCTAGACGTTCCCAGGTTAGTGTGGAAATATAATCTCTCCACCTAGTCCAGGGTCTTCACCGAGGCCTAATCTCTCCACCTAGTCTGGGGTCTTCCCCGATGCCTCCTCCCAGCCAGACGTGCCTGGAACACCTCCCAAGTGAGGCGCCCATTGGGCATCCTTACCAAATGCCCGTACCACCTCAACTGGCTCCTTTCGACGCAAAGGAGCAGCAGCTCTACTCCTCACGGATAGCCAAGCTTCTCACCCTATCTCTAAGGGAGACGCCAGCCACCTCCTGAGAAAACCCATTTCGGCCGCTTGTACCCGTGATCTTGTTTTTTCGACTTAGCTCTCTTTTCGTCACAACGGTGCGGAAAAACGATTGCAATACTGCTCCCGCTGCTCCGATTCTCCAGCCAATCTCCCGCTCCAATGTCCCCTCACTCGCGAACAGGTAAAGGTACTTGAACTCCTTCACTTGGGGTAAGTACTCATCCCTCATTCCCTACCCGGAGTAGGCACTTTATTGGTTTCCTGCTGAGAACCATGGACTCAAATTTAGCGGTGCTAATCCTCATTTTCGTCGCTTCACACTCGGCTGCGAACCGATCCAGTGAGTGCTGGAGGTCACGGCCCGACCACATCATCTGCAAAATGCAGCGATGAGATCCCCAGGCCACCGAACCACAACCCCTCCCCACCATGACTACGCCTCGATATCCTGGCCATGAATATCAAAAACAGGTTCTCATAACTTGACATTTTTTTATCACATGGTAAAATAATTGTAATGTATAATTGTGGATTTTAAGATGGAATTTTGAAAGCATGCAAATGATTATGACACATAAAGCTATTCAGAAGTATTGTCAAACAACAAAACATTTCTTGAGTGGTTAGATTTAATCAGATATTCTATCCTCTGTATGATTATTTGCCTCCCAATGAATGTAGTTAATCAGAAGAAAAGTTAATTTAGATTTTTCAATACCCTTGTTTATTATGTGAAAGAGAGGTTGAGATGTTTTAGTACTACTAGTATTAGTAGTTTTATAACACTAGGCTAACTGTAAAATTGTTCAAATTGTGTAGTGCAATCGTATACTCAAATATACCACATACTGTACACATACACATGAAAGCAATGTACAATAATAATAATAATTCCACCTTGAGTTTGATTTAGGAAACGAGCGGTACAATATGAAGGCCACACACCCACAGTCTTGGAGACTAGCAGCTGGGAGACTACAGTGACAGCTGGCAGGCTGTTCGTTTTCTGGCACAGGCCGACCAGCAGGGCCCTTACACACAGGCCAGTTGGCCAGCTGGTCAGGGCTACAGGGACATTGCATATTAAAGGGAGGGGGGCTGGAGCCCGTGCTTGTAAGGGATAGGCCAGGCATGAAAAGGGGATTGTCATCAGTGTTGCCGGAGTGCCAGAAATGCATTTTAGTTGGCTTAAAGGATGGTGAAGTGACGCGGTTCTTTCGGAAGTCGGCTCAACGCATTGTTCTGAATAAACGTAGCCTAATTCTCTGCCAACTGGGTTGGATGGCAGAGCTTGCATTGGAAAATAAATAAATCAACAGTTCTCCTAAATGACCGTGTAGAAGTTTGACACACACAAAGCCCCTTTGCCAATTCTCTTCTTGTCGTTAGTCTTAAAGGTAATGTGCACCACTGATGAAAGCTTTATTTCTTACAGTTGTGTTCATATAGAGGTCAGCAAAAGCAGGCAGCACTTTGACCCCCCCTTTTTTTAATCTTTATATCGATTATTTTATTATAAGTTAAAATTGGAATATGATCTGTTGTGCTTGTATGAATATTAAGCAGTGTAGTAGCTGTATTGTACTAGTAGTGCTTTACTATGAAAGAAGGCAACATCAGAAATTTTATTTGACATTATTGCAAAGATTAGCTTAATTCTAGCTTCATTCCATGAAAACCAAGTGTTTCAAGTTGTTTATGGAATTAGCAATGTCGATGTGACACGGAGAAGCCTTTCAAAGTGGACTGTTAGCTTCATGGTCTGTATTGGCTAAAAAAGGGAGCGGGTCGGGGAAACAGGCGAATGAGTGAAACGTGCATTTGTTGCGTAGATTACGGCACACCATTTGTTTTGTAACGCCCCTATGAAGATATGGCCAGCTATATCAGCGAAATATACAAGGCAAGGAAGTAATAATGTTTTAATCTAGGTCAGTGATCAGTCATGTCATATACAAAACATTTAACGTTATGTCCGTGATAATAACAAAGAATATGTCTTTGTTTAATTTCAACGTGTCTTGTTTAACCGAATAGCCCACCACTTTGTGTTGTTGCTAGCAGCTAGCCACCTATCTCATAGCCCTGTAGCGGCAAGATCGGCCACAATTTCATGCTTTCGTGGGCAGTGGCTTGTTAAATTTAAAGAAACAGTCACTGAAATCAGACAGTTATCTAAAGAGTCGTTGTATAATGTGCTATTCCACATAAACTATGTGGTATTTTCACCTAAGCTTGTAAACTATATTGCACGATGCAACCATCACATCCTACTTGCACATGGCTACACTAACAATGGAGAACTTGATGTCTGTAGACTACCAGATGATATCCTCAGACTACCACAATATTGACACTAAAAATAATTTATAGAATATATATATATATATATATATATATATATATATAAAACAAACAAATTATATTTGTTATCCTCAGACTACCACAATACTAACACTAAAAATAATGTATAGAATAAACATGTATTACAAATTATATTATTTGTTGTTATCCTCAGACTACTACAATACTAACACTAAAAATAATGTATTGAGTAGGCATCTATATTGCAAATTATATTATTTAACACAAACTAGCATGTCTATTTGCAACATTGAATTTCCATGGAGATTATGTATCACAGCAACCAAAGCATCTTAGCTGAAAAAATGTTGCGCTTCCAAAAACGCTTCCTAGTGCTGCCAGTTGGGCTTCTTCAGCAGAGCCTGATGTTTTCATCTGAAAAAAACACTAGTGCATTTGGCGCTTATCTCTCCCAGGCCTATTTAAGAGTGACATTAAAATATTGTGAATGTCATCGTGGGTTAAAGGCAGAGGATGAATTTCACTACATGTAAGTGACAATAAAAAAAGAACCTTTATCCAATAAATACTTTTATATTATATATTGAATTTGTGTGTGTTTACAGTTCTACCATGTACCGACTTTTCTAAGGGAGGGTTAGTTTAAATTTCGAAGATTATACTTTAGTGAAAGTGTAGGCCTAGTCCTGCAAAGGCGACTGCTGCTTTAAATAGTTTTTCTTGTAACCATTGGTGTTAAACATTAATGTGGATTTCTGTTACTTTTAGCTGGTTACATATTTACATATTTTTTTGATATATTTATAGTTTGTTCAAATTTTAGTTTGCCTGTGTTGCCTTGTGCGTCTCACTGAGGAAGATGTGCCTATCTATAAGCCATCCATCCATCCACTGGCTGGACATGACTAGCATGGCATAAGAGTGATAGCTTTGTTGTGTGGGAGTATTTTGAACATCTAGTGTCACTGGCAATTGGCCAAATTTGTTATTTTAACATTATCGGCCCAGAATTCAAATTATCTGATCTTTTAACTGTTTTATCGGACTAACTAACTTGCCTGTAATGCAATTAGACCTTCTTTTTAATTAGTTAATTATTATTTCCTTTCCTTGGGACTTTCTTTTGGGGCCATACGAGATTATGGCCATTTTTGGTTCATGTTAGATTATCTTTGCATAGTGTCATCTTCTTTCATTTCTTGTTTGGATTTTCCCCCACTCTGCCTCTGTCATCTACCTTACCACACACACGCACGGGCACACACACACGCCCACACACACACACACACACACACACACTCTTCTCCTTTCCTGCCTAATCATGCCGCCTCTCCCTCTCAACACAACAGCAACTTTCAGGGCTCAGGAAGGATGTTGCACCCTCTGTTTCCTCCATGACATTTTGTGACCCTGACAACAGAGTTATTAGCCCTAACGCTGCTGTTTACACTGGTTCGGCACCAGTGACTAATTTGAGAGAATGCGTTCATCTGTCACATCTCTTTTTCTCTTGTCCCCAGAAGAAATGGTGTTCAGAAATGTAGACCTCCCAGAGCAAATGACGCTATTCTTCCTGCATGTCAAATAGGGACGGGCCGATTATTATATAAAAAAAATTATATATTTATTGTTTTTGTTTATCGTGATAAAAATACAGACCATAGTCATATCGTGGTGAATGACCATTATCATGAATGATAATGAATATCTTCACATAAGTATCAATGGGAAACTTGTAAAAGCACAGTCCACTTGTATCGATTAACTAATGTATTTATTAGCCTGCATCTTTCTCACCACTATGGCTGAAGGCTTGGCTTGCCCACTGTGTCCCTAACAAAAAAGATACAGTACGTGCAAAAAACATTTTTTGGTGTGATTCCAGTATGTTTTAGTGTAAATGTAATAATATCAATTGTAGCGATAATATCTTGTATCACAATTATTTTGCCCAGGATAATCCTGACATGAGTTGTTTCGTATCGTCCCATGGCTAATGTCAATAGCCTTAAACCCTGCTTTAGTTGCAGAGCACAACCGATGAGCGCAGTGAGGAATGAGTCTGATGATGATTTGCAATGATAATTACTGTTGTGGATGCCAAAATTATTCCACTTTCCACACAAACACACACACTTTGTTGATGCACTACTCAGAAATGCACTAGACTATTTCCTAATGAGAGTGTATAGCCTTTCCTGTATAGAATATAGCCTAGAAAAACAGAACTGAATGGTATTACCATCACTGCAGTTTTACCATTCTCTAAAAAAAATGTAAATGCGCACACAAATGCACCTCGTGTAGCCTCTGTATTGTTCGTTTTATTATGTTATTTGAATAAACACACATCCTACTGTACAGTATACAGTTGATAACTGGTAACGTATTAATACCTATTTATGGTTAACTCCAGGAAATGGTAGCTATCAAAGTCAAATATGCTGATGGAGTTGAATGAGGGGGGAAAAAACCGTGTGCATGCTGTTAAAGCCTGGCGTATGACCATAGCATATGACTGACCAGTGTGACCACATTGAGGAATTGGATTTGAACAGTATTCTTGTGAACTGCCGGGACATTCAATGCACCACCTAATATGTGCCGGGTGTGCATGGGTTAATGTCTCAAACACACACACGCATATGGACACGCACACATGCACACACGCACATACGTATGGGTTAATGAACGCTCCACTGCCTTGCCACACCTGCAATGCACCTGTGTCTTAAGTTGTTAGGCAAGAATGTTTTTACTAGTGTCGCTAAGTATGTTATGTTGGATGAGCTGTGCAGTTTTACATATACTAGGCCTAATTATATCAGACAAACATTTTTAACTCGAATGTGTTTTGTTGGGTTAGACTTCAAATGTTTTGAAGACTCAGTTAGAGCAGGGTCACAGAAATTGCCTTCAAGTCTATCTGCTGCTGTTTTCCCTCTACAACATTGTATTTCTCATGTATGTATGTATGTACAAACAAGGTAAATGTAAGACCGTACCAAGTCAGTATGCATGCATGCATACTGACTTGGTACGGTCTTACATTTACTGTAATTATTCTGTAATTTCCAGGTATTAAATGAAGAATGTGACCAGAACTGGTACAAGGCAGAGCTAAATGGGAAAGATGGCTTCATCCCCAAGAATTACATAGAGATGAAGGCCCATCCGTAAGTATTAAGCTCACTGTGCTGTCTACTGTCAAGGAAACTGGAGTTTTTCAGCAGTGACCTGACAGAATGTTGTGTTCCACAGTAAAGCATCTGGACATTTAATGTGTTACTAGTGGGCACATAAGCCCTCTGTTTCTGGCTGGGGGGGGGGCAACCTTTTAAACTATTTAAAACATTAGCCAGTAGCCAGGAGAGGTGGAGTGGTAAAATGTATTATGTTTTTATGTTAAGCATTGAAATGATGCTAACTTGACTATGATCTGCACTTTCTGCATGCACGACAACACAACTATATACATCAGCATTTATTGTCGATAGTTGTTTCAGTGAGATTCAGTGAGTCACACTCACTGAAGTCTTTATTATTAATTCCTAGATTGAGAGCCTCGTTCCATTAGCCCAACTCAGCTGATTGTTGTGTTTATTGTTTAGTACACCTCTTCCAAACCCTCAGATTAGCTTTGTTGTTTTGCGGTGGCCAGGTGTGTGCGTGAGTGTGTGTGTGTTCCATTACTCAAGAGGATGTTTGGCTGACTACTTGTGGAACAGGTCTTGGTGCCAGATTAGCCATTGAGTTAATGCACTCGGGCCTTTTAGGCCTAAAACAATATTGGCACTATTGCAATATTGACCATGTTTCTTTATCAGATGTGATTTAGGGCCTGGCCCAAGAATAAAAAATGAAGGGACAACTTATTGATATAACATGTTTACCAAAAGGCTTGGGTTTATTTGTTTGTTTTTGTTAAAGTCAGATCGATATTAGTTATTTACTTGATTAAGACTTAATTTTCAAATGTGTCAACATAAGAAACGGCACCAAGGATCTAGTGTGTGCTGCTTTGTAGCTCATGGAATCCATTATTTTGGCCAAATCCCTCGTCTTTAAGGCTCAGCCGTGTGCACACTGTCAGAGACAGCCCTCGGCTCTCACCCTATCCCTTGCTCTGTGCGTGTGTGTGTCTGCGTGAGGCTGTCTAAGCCATAGCTGTGTGTGTGTGTGTGTGTGCGTGCGCGTGCGCACACTGTCTCAGCAGTGGGGAGCAAATCATTTCTGTCTGTCCAGTAACCACCAGACTTAAGCCCTGCATTTTACATTTGGTGTATTTGTGTGTGTGTGTGTGTGTGTGAGAGCCCTCAGTGGTAACTCTGAACTTGCATGATTCATTTTCTATCCCGGTTTTTAATACATTTTAATTGAATCACTCGACAGCCAATAATAACGGCAGCGTATCAAAACGCGTCGTGTGCACCTGTCACAGGCAGCTGGTGTGTCTGGGGATGACAGCCCCACTGTGCCAGGTCAATTCACACCAGTGTAGTGTCAAGCACACGTTGGTGCATGGTGAAGGACATACTGGGGTCCTGCCCTGCACCCACTCCTCCGCTCAAGTAGTAATGGCTACAGCGGTGCAGCACCAGGCACCGCTCGACACGCCACACTGCCACATAGTATTGCACAATACAAAGTCTAGTACACTTAGCTGTGCGACCATACTTGAATGTCACTACCAGCTTTAAGAACATAGGATCATGAGTCATTGACCCTCCCCCCGACCAGAGCCCTATGTGCAGAGTAGCTGAGATCTGGACACTTTAAAATAATGATCATGTGTGAGACTGTCGTTTTGCTAGTCTGCGGCTCTCTTCTCATCGCTACAAAAAAATGTATTCATGGCAGCAAACCTTTAAGTTTAATTCCATCTAAGTTTTGGCCAAAGTGTAATTAAGCAATTCAGTGTAGAGTTCTGGCGAGCCCTTCTGTTCCATAAGTTAAGTGTCGGCGCTGTGCAAATATTGTTCTTTGCAAAGCAATTTACAATCCGTACAGTGCAAACATCCACTCCACACAGCCCCCAAGTTGGGAACCACTAGGTTAAACTGTTAGTGGAGACATTATCATCATTATGTAACAACGTATTGAAAACATATTTTTAGCCAGTGTCTCTCAGTGTTAATTAGGATTATCAAATGGATTGAGTGATGCTTTTAATGGTTGAAAGATGAACACCATTTTTTATTATACATGGATTTGACATTTTGATTAACAAATAAAATTAAAAAAAGTATCTCTAGTTTTTCATCTTTGTGCATTGTTGTGCTTTTTAATTGTATACAAGATGTGTGCCTGACTACCTGGGTTCTCCACCTGCAGGTGGTTCTTTGGGAAGATTCCTCGAGCCAAGGCAGAAGAGATGCTCAACAAACAGAGGCACGATGGAGCCTTTCTCATTCGAGAGAGTGAGAGTGCACCAGGGGACTTCTCGCTTTCTGTTAAGTGCGTACATGCATACTACACAACATTAAAGGTGCAGTCGGTTATTGCCAACTAATTGGAAGATACTTTTGATCAAATTCACCAAATATCTAGTTACGTTCCGCTATCTTAAATTCTGATTCTGTTACAGGAACTCCTGTAACAGGCGTGCAACATTGCACAAACTTGGCTCTGAAAAGTTTGTGCAATGTTGCACAAGTGTTAAGTAGCGCAGATTTTTCATCTTGGGCTTCATTAATAAAACTCAGAAACCTAGATTCCATCCTAAAACATTGCATACACCTACACCTCAATCTGCATTTTCAATAAAGCATAATGGCTGTTTCTCAATAAGCATTCTTTTCTGTAGTTGCGGACTTGTGAAACTTCATCATTCTCATCCAAGTACTTTTCCAATTCACAATTTCGCATCTAACCAAGAACGGATCAAATACTAAAACCAATAATAAGTGTTCTCGATTAACGGTTTTACCAAGGATGCATCCAGTGGGGACTTGTGTGTGAACTTGTCCGCGGAATATCCCAGAATGCATTTAGAATCAACAAGCGGCAATGGAAGTCGAGAAAACACACAATACAATAAATACTACTGTTATTGTCACAAAATGCTGTTTTAAGAGTTTTTGAAGCGAGAATATATTTGTTAGTTCTTACTTGTTACTTGTAAATAACATACCTCTCAAGAATACGAGTACGTACCTAGCGGTCTTGGAATTGAGAACCACATTTTATTTTTATTTTCTGGGAAAGGGGTTTTATTTTGTGATCTCACCCTTCAGACGTTGCTGATATGCATGTCTGAAAAACTGCGTGAGCTCTACGCTTGGATGAAAGGATCCATAGAACTCTACAGCTTTTTCCGCATAGACTTTTTCTCTAAATCCAGACATTTGTGGTGAAAAGTTAACAACTTTTTTGTGCGTTTGTGCAACCATTATAAATGAGCCCCTGGTCCTCCACTTCCTTATCCCATTGAAGTGTCAGTGTTGCCCTCTGGTGGCCGAGATTAGTATGCTGTCCGTCAGTGTAGTTAGCCCCTATCCACCACGAGGCTGTTTTCCTGATTGTCAGCAACGTTTCTATTTTCCAACATTTAGCTGAGACTTCTAGTAGTCATTTCCCTCGTGTCTGTTCCCTTGACATTGTCTTTCTCAATTCTCATCTTCCCCCAAGACACTACAAGTCACATTGCGACCACAAAAGACTACAATATAAATCTTAATAGGTGTCTGGGTTATTCTGGTTCCATTTGGTTGATGAATGTTGCGTAACAACCTATAATGTCATTATTCCCCTACCTTCATTTGAATGTGTGGTCGTATGTGTGCTATTCTCAGCATCTGTGCTCGGCTGCCATAGACACCATGTGCCCCGTGACTGTCCCATCACACTCTTACACTCCTCCTGTCATCCAGGTTTGGAAACGACGTTCAGCACTTCAAGGTCCTCCGCGACGGGGCTGGGAAGTACTTCCTGTGGGTGGTGAAGTTCAACTCCCTGAACGAGCTGGTTGACTACCACCGCTCCACCTCTGTGTCGCGCAACCAGCAAATCTTCCTGCGTGACATTGAGCAAGTCACCCAGGTACGAGAGGCCAATGTATGCAGCAAGTGTGGTTTTTATACTTATTTTTTACTACTTACTACTATTTACTATTTACTTAGTACTAATTTACTACTAACATTTATCACTTCCATGGTTTCTCAAACAAACAACAAAAAGGATTGTATTCTCTTAAATTAAAACCGTACAACTTCAGTTTTAAACGCATTTTAGAAGTGTGTTTTTGAGAAACAATGGTATGCAAAATGTTTTTTTTTTCTCTCAAAACAATTGAGATAAGGAAGTAAGAGTCAAAATATCACTTACACTTTGTTCTATTTGTTTTGTTCTAAAAATATAATTTAAATACGTTCCGTGTCTGACTAGTTACGCAGATATAGTAAGGCTAGAGCTAGACGAGAGTATGCACTGTATATCGACATGTCTTTTTGATGTAATTTAATTGACAGTCAATAGACCTTTCGCCAGAAGCGAGTTCGCCAAGCCCATGGGCGGGTCTGTCGGACAGCTGACCCCACACGACTCTGAGCTGAACATAACGCCAGAGATGGCCAACATTGTGTGATTGACAATAACGGGAGAAAATCGGAAAAGGATATAGCGACCTGATGGTTTCAGTTTCTCATTTAGATCTAGTAGCCTACTATTTAATTTAAAAATAAATAAATCAGCAGCCGGTACATTCCCACGGTGAACACAGTGATTCTTGTTTATCCGACAGTGTAGCGCGCAACAGCCTATTTCGGCCTTCTGGTTAGTCAGATTGCCTGTCAATCATACTCTGGCAAAAGGTCTATTGGCAGCCAGTCTATTCCTAATAGATGTCAGGAGATATGGTCAGCTGGGAATCGTTCACCTGACCTGCCACTGTATCCTGAAGGCATCGCTCGTGCTGTTGATTCACAAGTCATGTGTTCTCCCTCTCTCCCAGCATCCCACATATGTGCAGGCCCTGTTTGACTTCGACCCCCAAGAGGAAGGAGAGCTGGGTTTCCGACGTGGGGACTTCATCCAGGTCCTGGACAACTCTGACCCCAACTGGTGGAAGGGAGGCTGCCACGGCCAGACGGGCATGTTCCCCCGCAATTATGTCACACCTGTCAAGAACATGTAAACAGTCAGGCCATGTAAACAGCCACAGCACCACCACCACCAACAGCAGCAACTACCACCACCATTTTGACCATCTTCATTACCTTCTAATACCGTCATCATCACCTCATCTCCCGAGACCCTGAGAATAACACGCGCCTGTCCCTCTCCCGCCATCCCAAGCCAGTGGAGGAGGAACACAAGCGGCTAATTGAAAGGAAAAGAGGAGCAGGGTGTTTAAAGGCGCGGGGCCGGCATCTGACATTACTGAGAAGGTTTGCCCGGGCGAGGCGTGAACTAGCATAGAGGGAGAGCCTAGCACGCCCGCCGCCACGGCAACCCAACCACCGCTTGAGCCGTCATGGCTGCCCACCGTCCCCTCCTGTACTTCGTAACATTCTGCCTTCCCCTTTTGGTTTCTTTTATTGTTTTTCGCGGCATGTTTTATTCACCTAAAAGAAATGCGTTCCAATGAACCCCAACTGTTTTAAAGAAAAATGAAAATAAAAATAAAGAAGAAATTGTTCAAACAAAAGTGGAGGGAGGAAAAAAAAAACACTGATGCCATCTACAGAAAGATTCCATGTCCAAGATCATTGGCACGTGAGCATTGTACATCAGCCTTGGGCTGTACAAATAAATCAACTATAGAGAGAATCCATTTTTTAAGAATATATTATATATTTGTATGTGTTTATCTGTTTTATCATTACCTTTTTTTTTTGTAAATTATGTTTAATTCCATGTAGTCTGGAATTGTAGCTCTAGAATGTGCTGAATTGTCAAATGTTTTTTTTTTTTTTAAGATTTATCTGAGGGCTCTCAGAGAAGATAGCATGAAATTTAAGATGTCATTAATTCCATTTGAAAACATTACTCTTGTCTGTAACTGAGGGAATGTCAATCTTGTCCTGTTGGAAGGGAGTGTAATGTCGATCAGCAGGTAGAGCAGTGTTGTGCTGCTAGGACTGAAACCGTGTGTATGGGGGGGGGGGGTTATAAAGCTGGCCACGTCATTTTTGTTTGTTTGTTTTTTCTTCAAGACAATGTATTTATTGCAGCCATTTTACTCTTGGGCAGTGTATGTAGCTGACGGAGTCTATAGACACTGATGGGATGAAGGAAGCCAGGTTGGAGAACTGAGCTACACAACTGCAAGGGATCTTCAAGACATGCTGAAATAGTCATGGTGTCAATATTCATTTTTACGAACAGAGAAATCTATATAAGAACGCTTAGTAATAAACACGCATATACAAAACATCCAGCGCACGCATGCGTTTCCAGTGCTCTCCTTGTTAGACTTGCTTATATCAAAGGGGTTGAATTTGAGTAATCACATTGTTTAATCTCCAGTGCAGCTCTACGGCTGATGCTGATTTTAACAGTACAGAAAACTGAGAGATTGTCTTCTATGCTAAAAAGTTGAACGTTTACAGGTTCATCTTAAATTATGTAAAGTTGTTTTTCTTTCCTCCTCTGTCCAATGTGGAATGTGGTCAAGCACTTTTCTGTTAAATCGTTTTGGATTTCCAGTCTGGTCCTCTGTGTGTGTGTGTGTGTGTGTTTAATGGTTTTCTTGTTCTCTCTGGATAGTGCCTTTCTCTCTGATGTTTCAGTGTCTCCGACCTGCTGCTTTAATCCTGCCCATTTCCCCCACCAAACTCAGTTCAGCAGTGTACCCCATGTGCCCCCTCGCATCTACCTACCGTCGATCTTTGCCCTTACCAACATGGAACTCTTTCATTTAAGTGTCTCTTGCCTTCTCTTACCCAATGATGCTCGCTTTTGTTTCTGCTTTTTTTTTTTTTTTGTGCGTTTATTTTTTTCTTCAATTAATAAAATGCTATTATTAAAAAAAAATAAGCGTGTATTGGTCTGTTGTGCTATCTGTGGTCCATACACATTTGTGTGTGATTGGGCAGACATTTGGGGTTTTGTTTGTATGTTGAACTGAGTAAGTTATAAAATTGCCTTTTTATTTGAGTGTAAATAGACTGGTTGAAATTAAGGGTTTTCCTTGTTTCCCTATTTTAACATACTGAATCTGTAAAGTCCCTGGAAGGGAAGTGACTAAACCAATGTTCACCTGTGACAAAAGCTGTCTGGATTCTACCAGCTGGCTGGGTCAGACCGAGGGATAGACTGAGACTAAATGCAGCTCAAAACTTACAACAGCATGTCAAACATCGTTCAGCCAATGTGCCCAGTAGCCTATTGCAGGCTTCAGGTCTTTATGGGGAAAATACTTAATTTTGCCACATTTCAAACAATCAAACCTGCAGTCCAGTCCATACATCTGGCTGCATATAGCGTGTTTCATTATTCTCCGTAAACATCTGCTCCAGTTTTAAAGTAGTCTTTTTCAACAATTTCTCCTCAATCGGTCAGTGCTTAAAAAATACACCCTGAAGTCAATGACCCAGTTGAAACTCATCTGGGACGCCACCTTCAGCCAAGCTGCCCGGATTTCACTTCTCACTGTTACTCAATGAAACATAACTTTCACAAGTGCTATGGTGTTGTCACCGTAGCAGTGGATTCAGAGAAAAGATGTTGCATAAAACAAAATTCTACTAAGAAAGGTCTACACATACTGTACCACAACTGCACAGGTGAACAGGGTTTGTTTTTTTCTCTTTTTGTTGGCTACTTCAAGGGCCATAGAATACTTAAATGCTTTGCCTGTCTATAATGTACCTCACATGTTGCGTCACTGATAGACATTACTTGGGGTTTTTCAGTTCAAGCAGAACTAGAACAATGTCATTATTGCCATTGTTTGACCTGTTTATTTCAGTCCAGCGTCATCAGTAGGCCTATTAACTGCAGCCTGGCCTGTACACCCATCAACGATGCCGTTTTGATGAAAACGATTTTAATAGCAAAAAGAGTAGGCTGTCAGGTGAAATCTGAGTTGTTGTTTTTTTAGATTTATTTATTGATCGCTGCACTGATCAAGAAATGATGTCCATATTAAAGGAGCCAAATAATTTGTGAATCAAACTGCCAACAATTACCACTATGGTAGTGTGCTTTTAAATTATTATAACCCTCCTTCATACTGTTCTTCAGATGTGTGTTAGTATGATTAACTAGCCTATATAGCGTAGGCCTATCCTTAGATGGCTGGGGAGAGTTATATTACATGGATATTGCATTTAATGATTTCAGTACAATTCAAAAAGAGGCACAGGTAGATAAATTGTAATTATGTGGCTGCAAAAGCCATGGGTTATAATATATTACTAGCAGACACATTTAATTTGAACTCACTTTCAAGATGAAAGGACTGAGGAATTATATATTAATAAAAGCTGTCCTGATATTTGAATAACAATGAGTCACATCTGACCATGTTGAACTGTGAACTGCATGCAAATAAACCTGTAGGCTTACCATACAATGCATTGTGCTCTATGTACAGCTTATCACAAGAGCAGTAGGCTAGTGAATGGCTTTCTTTTTAGTGTCAGCATAAAACTGCCTGATAATTATGCTATATAAGATGGGCCTATTTTATATCTAAGACGTTTATATCTACTAAGACTAAGATATGTAGTGATGTCAGCATTGCATGTTCATCACAATTGCCAACATGCCTAAATACTTTGTAGCCAGTTTGTCTTGATGGTCTTGATGTTGTATCTCGAGACCACTTTTTTAAGGTATCGGTCTCGTTTCGGACTCGATTGCATTTTACTCGACCAATTGTCGGTCAAAAACATCCCTTAAATTTCTAATGTTTTACTTTTCCTTCTGCGACTGGGACGGCCGGCTGGCCACATGCGCATGGACCGCATTGCAATGCTGTTGAGTATGCTTAAGATACCATGTGCATACTGCAGCTTCTAGAATATCGCCTACTCATATCGGCTACCATATGGGTATTCGGATGCAGCCTCTTCTGTGTTTGTCAGTCTGGGCCAAACTAATATTTTCAATATTTAAATATCCCATCTTGGACTGATCCTTGAAATGCTGACATATGATTAAGCCCAAGAGCAGAGTTTTTTCACACAGTCGAATCGAATGCAAGGTGGCGCATGACATATTTTTTGCATTTTAGTTTCTTCTCCACATAAATCGAGTGAAAGCGATTAGATACGTATAGACATTTTTACAAAAGACGAGCACTCCAAGCTTTGCTGTCAAATGTAAAAGACAGAACACAGGCCTAGATGGTGCGGCCCAAGACAAGTTTACATTACAGTCCACAGCCCAGTGAGAAAGGCACACATTGTTACATAACAATTCACCAAAATCCAGGAAAATTAAGTGTTTTATTCTCAGAAGTACACGGGGGAGGGCCCCCAGACCCCACGTAATGTGGCCTCCCCCTTTCCCATGTTCAAATAAAACCAACTGTAGGCTACTACATATAGAAGCATTAATGGATGTTATGTGTTGTTATACAGTGATATTTGTTATTTAGAAGGCTTGTACAGTAGGCCTATGTCATATTCCCTGAAATGTCTGATAGTTTCACCCCAGCTGGTTTTTAATGTAGCATACAGATTAGGTTTCTGATTTTAGCCTAAATGTATTTTTAAAACAAGTAAAAGCCCAAGAGAAAAGGCCTGACTATTTACTAAATTACATAGAACTACTGAATCATAGTTTATTATAGTGGGTGGTGTGTATGCTATTTGTATTTGCCATCAAAATATATGTCTAGACCGTTGGGACGGTCTGCATCAAAGTCCCGGGACGTTTTTCAGTCCCAGTCCCAGCTCATGTCTGTGAACTCGGTTATTAATAGGCCTATTTTCCAATGCGTGCATTCAACTGTAGGCCTACCTATAAAGAAAACACCACGTAACGTTATGCCTTCATCTAGTATAACAACGTTAAACGTTATGAATTGCACACAAGTATGTCGGCTATTGCACGGTCAATGTAATTTGTGCAATAATTCTATATATCTTGCAATGTGGGACTCGAACTAGTCTGGTCTCGGTCTTGACTCGGTCTCGCCCTGCCTTGGTCTTGTTTTTGACTCTTTTTTTGGTCTTGTCTCGAAACACGCTGGTCTCGGCTTAGCCGGTCTCGACTACAACACTGCTTGATGGTAAATGCTCAAGACGCTTTTATCCAGATTTAATTATTTGGTTAAACTATTGCATTCAGACCTTCGACGGAATGGCTTTTTTTTTGGCTTGAATTTTTAATTTTTTTAATTTTTGTCAATAGGCTACATATAGTCTACACGAGTAAACTAAAATAAAATATATTGTCATGTAAGATATAGTATGTTACTGCCACCCTCTGGCAGAACCCAGGCTTGAACTGATATGAAAGTAAGCCACCAGTTGTAAATGGCTAAATAAAGAAAAATATTACTTTTATACTCAGAACAATGGACGCCTGGTTCGCGCTTTACTCAGTGAATCAGTAGATGAAGGCTTATATAATGAATGCATTATCACAATGTTCCCAGTGTAACTGTACTGTATATTATAATAAAGAGGTGAATGTTGGCATTAGTAGGCTTATATAATTTTCCAGGGGGATTCCCATCCACAACCGTTAGGGGGCCCCCTGAAGCAAACAATTACTTCATACCGAATGCACACTACAAACCATATTTAATTCACTACATTTCACGAAATAAATATTAAACTTCAAAATCTTTCTTAATTCCATAGTTTAAGCCTTTGAACGATGCAGTCAGAAAGTGGTCTGCAGTGAACATTGTTCCACAAACATAATGTTAGGAAATAATACTTTGGTTTGTTACTTCTTCAGGTATCCTCTGTCCTCTAGAAAGAACGAAACAAGCATCTGTCTGGTGATTGGCCCATTTGAAAACTGCAACTTTGTTTAAAAGTTGGGACAGTGGTTGGGACCGGGGAGGGGAGGAGCGTCTCGGCGCGCAAAGAACTAGACCCTGCTGTGAGGTGGAAAAAAGAAACATCGTGAAACAAGACAAAATAATCCAGACGACTGTACTACTCCATATTATTAGATAAAGACGTGACGAGAGACAAATTCCGTGCCGATGTTGCAGAATGTGTTATGATTTAAACCTCCTGCATTGAAATGGAAATAAAATTACTTGAATCAAATAAAAAGGTTGCAAAAAAAGAAGCGGGTAAATCGCCAGAAAAATACGAACAGTATTGGGACCTGGAGAGACCCCGATGGACCTCTAGCATATATCCAATCTTGTGACCCTCGTAGCGGCCACAACAACCACCCCAATGATCATATTACATAAATGCATTAATCAATAACATATCTTATATTTAACTGTCTTATAATAGCCCAATATTGCTAGCCGGGAACCTCTTTGTAGCATATCAGACATGCAGAAGAGACTATGATCAACATAACTGGGATTGGTGATGACCCAAGAACAACCATCTACATTCATACAATTCTGTAAATTATAACAATAATAACATGCCCATCTACTATTATCATATATTATCTCGCCTATATATTATTGTGTAATTCACATAGGTTGGTAAAAAAAAATCCTAGAAATGTTTTTCTGGATAAATGTTTTCAGTTATATCATCTATACATGTTCATTAATAAACTGCTACTATAATAATAATAAAAGGTAATTTTTAATTCTATCAACTGAAAGAATTGAGACCACGTGATCCATACAGTGTGGGCCTCCTGTTTTTTCAGTCATCGGAGAAAGGAAGAAAGATGGCGGCTCTGTGCGAACCAAAATGGGACGCCGGGCTAACGTTTTGAGCTTTCGCACCAAAACCGAGACCGGGGATTTGTGGGACTGCTTTTTCCATATCAGTACTGGTCTACTATTCTGCGGATAATACTCTCGCACGGAACTGTGAAGTCTAGGCAAACGCAAAAATTGGGATTGAAAATAATAGATTTTGCCTATCATGAGAGGGAGAAGGGGCAGGCCGCCCAAACCCCTAACAACAGAAGAACCGGCCCCTGCACCGGAGCGTGGTCTGAGACCCAGGAGGAATATTAAACCGAGGGCGAGGGACAGTGGGGATGAGGACATTGAAAGCCCCAAAAGGGTAACCACCAAATCGGCCAAAAGAAAGAGACGCGGGGGAGCAGGCACTTCAACTCGGGGCAGGGGGAGAGGGAGAGGTGGCGGAGGGAGAGGAGGTCGAGGTGGAAGGCGGTTAACTGTACCCAAAACAGTGGTCTACGATGACCATGAGAGTGATGAGGACGATGATGCTGTCAGTTTAAGGTCAGAAGAGGAAGAATGTGTAGAGGAAGATCCTGTATCTGACGAGGACGAGGCCCTCAAAGAGGATTCAGACTGCCTTGATGATGTGTTGGACGAGGAGGAGGAGGAGGATGATGGCAGCTACTGTACAGAGAGTAGCTTTCGGAGTCAGAGCACACACGCCAGCATTCCGGGTAAATTAACATTACGATCAGGGGGTGGTTAGTGAATCACATCACATTCTACGGCAGCTCTGAGATCCATTCCGAATCGCTCAGACGTTATTATTATATTTGACAGTGCAGGAAACTGTATTGTTCAAAATGGAGAATCCACACTGTATGAGCACAGGCCGCAGTCATCTCATTAAATAATGCCGCAGGTGGATTGAGTCCGTGTAGGCTATCTTTTTTTGCCACAAGCCATTAGCTGTCAAAGTCTACTGAACCTATGCCTTATATCGCTAGCTGTGGCTTGAATCATTGCAAGCAAATGCAGATCGTGTGTTTATAATCGGTGAAATGCATTCAAAAGCTAACTGCTTGCTAACTTATTTAGCATTCTCTGCTTTTGCCTGTGAGAACAGCGATACACAATAACAGTAACACAATAACAATACACCCATATTGATATTGTAAGCACTTATAACTGCTGAATAATATGCACAAACATAATTTATGAATGAAAACCGGTTTTTGTACTTAGTTTAGAAGTAATCTAGCTTTTAGCAAGGCTGCTAGCCTAGCATCTATAGCTACCTGTCATTTGGTCCTTTGGACATTAACATTGTATCTAGTCAGTGGCTTAGCATTATTACCTAATGTGAATATTTTACATATATAACAGTAATCGTTATTATACA
Source organism: Forbesichthys agassizii (assembly GCA_026546735.1). Classification (NCBI taxonomy): domain Eukaryota; kingdom Metazoa; phylum Chordata; class Actinopteri; order Percopsiformes; family Amblyopsidae; genus Forbesichthys; species Forbesichthys agassizii. Next base: position 29,887 of record JAODLL010019358.1, on the reverse strand, counting down.
AAAATTGAATATAACGTGGTGTGATTAAAACATTTTATTTATTTTGTTAAGCAATTTTTATTTGGCTATAGTAGGATACATACTATATCTAATTATATATTATCAAATAAAATAAGAAACTAACTTTTAAATAACTTATTATCCTGCAACTAATATATTTTAAATGTAGAATATTAGTGTCCCTGTACTAATTATTTAACAAATATCTAATGTGTCATAAATCGCAAAAAGGTAATTTTCAGCTGTGGCTTTCATCTAATACCTTTCACATTATCTTGCCACAGGGAGGAAGAAGCTACGGGCTGCTCGACCTCGTACCCCTATCCTGGAGGAGAAGGAAATCCCTCTTCTGGAGCTTCCAGAGTCCTCAGAGGACCTCCTGGTGCAGACGGAGGAGCTTCTAAACGCTGCCTCAGTCTACGAAGTGCTGCGCAACTTCAGCACGGTGCTGAGGCTCTCCCCGTTCCGCTTCGAGGACTTCTGCGCAGCCCTGGCAGGCCAGGAGCAGTGCACGCTGGTGGCAGAGACCCACATTGCTCTGCTGAAGGCCATCCTCCGTGAGGAGGACTCCTCCAACACCACCTTCGGCCCTGCAGACTTAAAAGACAGCGTCAACTCCACGTTGTACTTCGTCGATGGCATGACGTGGCCTGAGGTGGTGCGTTCCTACTGCGAGAGTGACGGGGAGTATCACCACGTCCTGCCCTGCCAGGAGATAGAGGACTACCCCTATGGCCCGCTCGAGAGCAAAGTCAAGGTGCTACAGTTCCTGGTGGACCAGTTCCTCACCACCAACATTGCCCGCGAGGAGCTGATGTCGGAGGGGGTGGTGCAGTATGACGACCACTGTCGCGTCTGCCATCGCCTTGGTGACCTGCTCTGCTGCGAGACCTGCTCGGCGGTGTACCACCTGGAGTGTGTGAAGCCGCCACTGCAGGAAGTGCCCGAGGATGAGTGGCAGTGTGAGATTTGCGTGGCACACAAAGTGCCAGGCGTCACGGACTGTGTGACCGAGATGCAGAAGAACAAGCCCTATATTCGACAGGAGCCCATCGGATATGACCGCCACCAGAGGAAATACTGGTTCCTCAACAGAAGGATCATTGTGTAAGTTCTGACCTCTTCAAACCCATAACAAGTTACATTAGTCACACTTAGTTACTTTTAATAACTGTGTACTTAAAAAAAATAAAAATAAAAATAAGATCAGTAAATCACGTTGCATAGTCAAACATGTGGATTCTAGTTCACATAACATAAAGTGGCATGTTTCTCAAGTATCAAAGCAGAAGACCGTTTGTGTACATACAGTTTGCCACAATGCTGCATATCTAGATCCTATCTAGAACCATGTCTTATTTAGCGTAATCTTCATACTGTGCTCATACAATATGTGAGTACACTGGCCTTATTAAATAATGCGCATAAAATGCACTGTAACATAGGCATACTGTAATATCATTCTTCTGAATAGAGAGTACAAATCAAAGTGTTAATGTATATGCTCCACTAATGAAAAACTGAAAACGAACACCTGGAACAGAAAATATGCTGGCTGGTAGAACCCGACAAGGTAGGAAAAGGAAGCCGTACACTTGAGAGCTCAGATGGACAAGAGTATAAGCTTAATACCAACATTTCGAAGCTTTCTTCTTCAGGGTTCCACACCTTTAGCTGCATATCTTTAATATCTTTTATAATTGCTGGTATACGACCTGTCCAACTACTGACAAATGTACTACATGTAAGTCGCTTTGGATAAAAGCGTCTGCCAAATGCCGTAAATGTAAATATCTTAATGTACACTTTATACTAGAAAACTAAAGGCCACAATGTTGTCTTGTCAAAGCTCATTTCCAGCCATGTGCAGCAGGGATGATCTAGAGGCAATATGTGGACTCCAGAGGGGGAAGCACAATATGTACTGCCTCAGTAGACACAGTGGAGGTGGAGTGAATATTGTGCAGACCCATTATATTACTGCTTCTAGCGGCTTGCTGCTTGAACCTCTAGTAACCTGGGAGGGTCTGAGAGAGTGATCATTTGGTGTTTTTCTTTTCATTAACCTTCTGCCTCCCATGTAATATTGCTTTTATTGAGCGCACTTTCTCCTTTGAAAGGTTAATTTAATTTCAAGCCGATTTGAGGCAGTGGCTGTGTGCGCAGTTTGGATTTTACATATTAGATTTGGTGCACCTTTTTATTTTATTACGTTTTGATAATTGTGCAAATAGTGAAGGTTCACACCAGACTTTGTGATTCTCCGGAAAGGAATAAACAAATGCCTCTTTTTGACACTTCTAGTGAGGAGGATGGAGAACACGATAAGAAAAAGATCTGGTACTACAGCACCAAGACTCAACTGGGGGAGCTGATGGAGCGTCTGAATAAGGAGTACTGGGAGATGGACCTCTATGCCACCCTTGAGGAGATGAGGCCGGAGGTAGAAGCTCACATGGATATCACCGAAGAACTGACCAACAAGGCCAGAGGAAACAATAAGGCCTACCTCAGTGCCGTTAATGGTAATTGCATACTCTTGGTTTGCGCTGTTAAGTATTCTTTCAAAATCCATCAGTCCTGTTTTTCTGTTATCTTAATGTAATGTATTTAACACGACTCACTGGTATCGGGGCGGGCCTCAATTGTTTATTGATGTAGTTGATGTGGTCTGCTGTTTGTGACATAAGGATGGTGTATCCATCTTTTAAAGGTGTCTTTTGTGTTGCGTGACAGCTTGTAGCTTTGCATTCCGGTATGTTCTCTCTCTCTGTTCCGGATAGCAGTTTAACTGCCCCGAGGCAGTAGGGGTGGGATGACAGTTGACACAGAAATGTCAGGTGGCTGGCGCCTTTTGCCGCTTTAATATTTTGTGTAGTTTTGCCAACTTTCCACCAAGTAGTGTTTTTGAAGACTTTGTGGTTACTGTAACAGCCATATCCTTTTTGTGTTTGACAGCCTCCAATATCTCATCTGTAACCATTAGGCTAAGCCACACGTGGTTGTCATGGAACCTTGTGCAGTGTACCGATGCAGAAACTTAAGTGCAGGAAATAGTCTTTTGTAACGCCGATGCAATGCTTTCCTGCGTCTTCATCTCCTGTTTTAAGACGCACGAGGTATGTTTTAGGATGGTACATGCGTCGTCTTTTTGAAGCCTCCTGGTGCTGCCTACACCTCCTACATGCTGCTGCTTTTCCAGAGAACCCTGAAGCATGTCTCTGGAGAATCTGGGCACTTTAGCATACGGACACTGTTTACAGAGAACCTGTTGCCTTTACAGAGTACCATGCATTATTATTATTAGTATACAGTGTGAATGGAAGGGATTTATAATGTGAACGTTTGGTTTAGTTATCATTTTCATATTTTATTTAAACCATTTATAATATTTCAGTACTACTTTGTCACAGTTTCCTCGTGTATGTTTCTGTGTGGATTTCTCATCCAAATGACTTATTGTTTTTGGATAGATAATATCTAGTAATCCCCTGGTTGGCGCTTCAGACCTATATTTCCTCTTGCCTTTTCCTTCAGTGGCTAACGGTGTGGTTGCTATCCTTCCGTGTGTTGTGTTCTATGTGTCTATATCTGAAGACGTGATCCTGGAGCAGGTGAGATTAAGACGGGAAGCAAAGAGGCGGGCAGAAGAGGCGGAGAAGGCGAAACGGGAAGCAGAGGCCACAAAGATGGACATGGGCCCATCGGAGCCCCCTCTGGAGCCCCCTCTGGAGCCCCCCTCACAGCCTGACAATACAGAAAGCAGAGAGACGGAGCCAGCGGACCACACCAGTTCAGGAGGTAAAGGAAACCAATAAGGTTCTGCATGCCTCACTCTGGCACCACAGGCAGAACACCAGCAGGGCTACGGCGGTTTCTGTTTGCTACATTGGTACTCATGTGGGTACAGTACGTAGCATGTGTCTGTGTGGCTCTGTGACGCGTATGCTAAGATGCGTTGTCCCTATGTATCTTCATGAGGGCAGCGCACAGAGAATATAGCCCATTGAAACAAGAGAATCTGCAGAATGGGAGCAGCCTATGTTGCAGGCGTTTGATGCTAAAGGTGCATTTCGTTATTGGAGGGCTTGCTGCGATTCCTTTGTTGGAGGGGCCCCCCACGTTGCCATTTTCCACATGTCCAGTCCAGCTCACTGTTGTTTTGAACACCGGGACAAATGGTCAGCCATGGTAACAGTCACCGTTGTTCACCTCAGCAGCCAGCACTTCTCCAGCTAGAGAGGAGAGCAGCACCCATGATCCCAAGCTTGGCTCGGGAGTGGATGGCCCTAAACCTGCAGAGGGGGGGGCGCGGCTTAATAACCCCTCTGTGAAGGAGCCGGACGGGGAATCCTCTGCAATGCCCAGCTGGCAGGAGAGGACAGGTAGGCGCTAGGCAGGAAGGTCAAGGCACAACGCGGTCACTGTCTCCTCTGTGTCCTCTGCTGGCCCGCATACATCCGCGCTGCTCACATCTTCTTCTGTCTGCAGCAGCTTCAGTTGAATGTGAGGGTTGCTTGGTGGCATACCTATTTACTATGGTGTGTGGACATCATGGGATTGTATTTCCATTCCAGACACAAACGTTGCTCCTTCCTGGCTGCATTTGTTTGCAGTTTGTACCTCCTGTCCGGGTTCAGGTGTGGTGTTGTAGCGGTGTTTTGCGTGATTGTGAGCGTCGGTTGGTTTGATCGTTAATACACCCTGTTGTTCTTTATTTCGGAGAAGAATGCTTCTTCAGTTTACCTCGGATGGCTTCCGTAGGCCTACTCGGATGCATGTAGGCCTGTGTCAGCACTGTGAAAGGCCTCTTTGTCGCTCTTTTGGCTTGTCCCACAAAAGTGCAATGATGAAATGTTCCTCAGACACCGTGTGGGTGGGGGGGCTTCAGTAGGGACTACAGTAGGGAGCATTAAACTGGAATGTTGCTCATTTTGATGAATGTGCCAACCTATTTAGTCTAGCTGTACACACACCACTTGCCACTAAAGTTCCTGCAATTGGCCTGTGTACCTATATTCCTGTGTCTTTGAATGTCCCAGAGCCTCATGATCTTGACTATATCTTGACTGTCATCCTGTTTGGTCGTCTATGTTTTCCATCGTACAGAATTGTTTCCAGTGAGCTGTGGCATCACTTTGTCTGTTCCATTAGTGAACCTAATTTACCGGAAGGCAGTTGGCCAATTACTTGTATTACAATGTATGTTATTGTGTCGTCTTGTGCATTGTCTGTCGCGCCTAAGCCTTGGCTTCTCTGCTGTGGTTTTAGCAATGGCTATTGCTTCATTTCGTCCGCAGCCAGCTTTTTATTCCAGTTTCTGGGGAAATGGGGCCGGATTCTTATTTCCGAGACAAAAGCCCAAGCTGCTGCCTCAAATACAAAGAGCTCCTGTAGTACAGCGGTAAGGCAGAGCTGTTGTGTTGCAGGCAGCAGACAAACAGCTTGGCTTGATTGCACAGCTTTTCCTCGTAGGTTGGGAGACGGGATTAATTATAAACCGCCTCGCTTGCCAAGGCAATTATCTGATCATTAAAAAATATTGACTAATTCAATGGATTGCTTAATCGCCGGGCTAACGGTTTGCTCATTATCCAGGTGCAGGTGAGGCAGTAAACAGCATCTGTCCAGGGCCCCTTTTGTAAATCCTGTTCATAAACGCTATGGTGTGAAACATTCTGCTTTTATTGTTGTTGGCACAGCTTGGTGTTCATTCCGACTGTGGATCGTGACGAGCATGAGCCGATTGACACTGTGGCTCACGTGGGTCCAGTAGATGCTAACATACAGTGTTTCCCCTCTCCCCGCCTCTCCCCTGTGGATAAAGAGGTTAAAGCGGAGCCAGGCAGCAGCGAGGAGCAACCTCCAGGCCAGGCGGCGACCCAGGGCGACCAATCACCGCCTCAGCCGCAGGAGGAGAGAGGCAAGGCGGCCGGGAGCCTCACGAACCCCGAGGAGCCAGACATGGCTGACAGGTCATCACGGTCCCCGGTTGGCGGCCATGACAGCACGGGTAAGCCAGACAGCGGAGGGCCGATTGCTAGACGAGGAGGACAAAGCAAAGCAACCAGATTTTAATTTAGCATAAATAAATACAAAGGGTTGAATGGAAATGTTGTGCCTTTTTCTGGCAGAGGGCTGCAACGAGAAGGCCAGAAGCGACAGACACACTGCCAGTAAAGAAACCAGCCAGGAGGTAAGCCGCTTTTATGCACTACATCTAAAAGAGTGCCTTAGTGGTTTGAGTGGCACCTGATCTCCCCGTCGTCTGCCCCAGTCGTCTCCCGAGGGCGAGGTCCACCGCCCGGGCGCCGTCAGGAAGGAGCTCGTCGGAAAGGTCAACGCCAACAACCTGTTCAAGCTGGGCCAGGAGGGCAAGTACAGGGTGTACCACAACCAGTACAGCACCAACATCCTGGCCCTCAACAAGCACCAGCACCGCGAGGACCACGACAAGAGGCGCCACCTCTCCCACAAGTTCAGCCTGACCAGCGCCGCGGAGTTCAAGTGGAACGGCTCCATCCACGGCTCCAGGGTGCTGACCGTGTCCACCCTGCGTCTCACCATCATCCAGCTAGAGACCAGCGTGCCCTGCTCCTTCATGCACCCAAACTGGGCCTCCCACAGGTACGACTGGCAGCTTCAAATGAACCCTCCACCTCGCCGTAGATAAAGCCTTCCAAACACGTCGCATTTTTTACAAGGCTTTATGTGTGTGCTGTGTAAGCATGTGTTTATGTTGTCCCAGGTCCAACTGGAATAAAGCGGTTCAGATGTGCAGTAAAGCCAGGGAGTTTGCCTTGGCACTGGCCATTCTGGAATGTGCCATCAAACCAGTGGTCATGCTGCCTGTATGGAAGGACTCTCTGGGACACACAAGGTGAGAGGTTTGCACAATGTGAACCAATAACCAGGTACATGTTGTATAGTTTGCTAGACATAAAACCGAGTTATAATTTTGGTGTTCTTAAGGCGGATCTTATGGCAAACGTTACAAAGATAATGTTGCTATTAGAGAATGTATATAATTACAGAATTTCAAAAGCATTCTAAAACCTCCTTTTTAGGAGAATATTACAGTACCTAGTGTATAAGTAGCATTGGGATCCCTCCTGACCTAGCGAGCTCCAGTTTAGCTTGACCATGACTATCATTCTGGAAGGGCTCATAAAAAAAAAAGTGTGAAAAAGGTTGTCCTTAAATCTATGTTGTATACCGACATCTCAACCAATCAGAGCACCAGTGACAACTGTAATTAAATGGTAACCAACGACAACATTATTAATCGACAGAGTTGATGACACTTGCTGTCTTTGTAAGACAAATATTTGTGTACATTTTTCTATCAACAAGCATATCTAGCTTACTTGAGTTGAAATGCTTTAGTGTGGATGTGGGCAATACTGTGAACAATTCTGAGTACATTCAGCACAATGAACACAGATCACAGGAGTCAGAGCCTTGCTGAGCCAACAAACCACAAAGTCACTACTGATTTTGATTGAACCCCCGTCCCCATTTTTATTTGATTTCCAACGTACAACCCCCATTCTGTTTTTGCCCCAGGCTGCATCGCATGACCTCGGTGGAGCGGGAGGACAAAGAAAAGGTGAAAAAGCGCGAGAAAAAGCTGGAGGATGAGGAGACGCTGCAGCAAGCCACCTGGGTGAAGTACACCATCCCCATCAAACACCAGGTGAGACTACAGTGTCCTCTTTCAGCACGCATACTGATTATAGGCTGTAGCGCAGAGGCTTCAGTGCTGCAACCACGTTTCATACTATAATTCCATATAAGGAAGACCTGTTTTTCTTTTTTAAAGCCATCGGAAGTTCTCCGTCAGACCATTTTAAAGTTTCCACTGCGGTCGGTAGATCTTTCTAGCAGACTAGCAGCACAACTGACGCTTGAGACAAGTGCTCTTGTTGTTCCTGTTGAGCCTTTATCTCACATTTGAACAGACAAAGGCAGCAGTATTTTTGGATACTGATTTAATGAGATGTGGAAACAGTGGCTCTTTAAAATATATATTGAAATTGAAGTGGTGCTGTTTTTCTTTTTAGATTTTTTAAAAATCCCACTCTGTTCTGGGGCTGTTCTGGTTTAAACGCCATATGGTGGCTGTAGGTCCTTAACTTAAGTTCCTCAAAAACTTGCTCAGGCTGCTGTTTATGTGAACCCTTCTTCTTCTCTCTCCTTAGGTGTGGAAGCAGAAGGGGGAGGAGTATAGGGTGACTGGATATGGAGGCTGGAGCTGGGTCAGTAAGACCCATGTGCCAAGGTTTGTACCAAGGCTACCAGGGAACACAAACGTCAACTATCGTAAAGAACTGGAAGGTAAGTCCTGAGACGGTTAGAATTTTTATATATATATATATATATATATATATATATATGAATAAATAAATAAAACTCTTTTTTCTATCTTTCTTTCTATGTCCTGTTGATTTGTCCTGATTTATTTACTGTTTTCATAGCTGCGTACAAAGTACGCAAGGCAAATGCAGCATCAAGCCCCAGCAGGCCTAAAGAATCTTTAAAGACTGAGATTCAACCTGTCCAAATTGCCATGGGCGACATAAAGGACCAAACGAGTGGCACACTGTCGTCAGAGAGCACCTCCACGCAGGAGACCGTAAACGCACCGGAACGGACGGAGACTGTAAACGCACCGGAACAGACGGAGACTGTAAACGCACCGGAACAGACGGAGACCGTAAACGCACCGGAACAGACGGAGACCGTAAACGCACCGGAACAGACGGAGACTGCAAACGCACCGGAACAGACGGAGACCGTAAACGCACCGGAACAGACTGAGACTGTAAACGCACCGGAACAGACTGAGACCGTAAACGCACCGGAACGGACGGAGACTGTAAACGCACCGGAACAGACTGAGACTGTAAACGAGACTGTAAACGCACCGGAACGGACGGAGACTGTAAACGCACCGGAACGGACGGAGACTGTAAACGCACCGGAACGGACCGAGACCGTAAACGCACCGGAACGGACCGAGACCGTAAACGCACCGGAACAGACCGAGACCGTAAACGCACCGGAACAGACAGAGGACAAAATGGAGATTGATTCATCCACTGCAGACGTTTCGTCTGTTGAAGAGAGCGGTAAATGACAATTATTTTTCCTAATATTCCATGTATGTCTGCTCTAAAATTGTATTTAGCAATTAAAGACCAAATGCTCACATGATTTTTTTTTTTTTATGGTTTCCAACAATAACGCAATACCTGGCAACTGATTAAGGAATTTCTTATATTTTTGAGCAATCTAATCTTCTCTGCATTTCTTTTAGTCATGTTAAGGTCAAGGTTTTTTACATTTGACCTAATGGGCATCCTGGTGTAGATGATGGTCCTGACTTCCTTGTTGTAGGCACTGAGGACAACGCAGGTTCCACATCACCGGCTGCTCAGCCCACGAAGGACACACCAGCGGAGGACGTCGGTCAACCCAAAAAGGAGGGCGCCCCGGAAGCCAAGCCGTTCAACTACGACGTGGTCAACGTCAGCGAGGGCTTCCAGCTGCGCACGGCCTACAAGAAGAAGGTGAAGCCCTCCAAGCTTGACGGCCTGCTGGAGCGACGGGTCAAACAGTTCACCCTAGAAGAGAAGCAAAGGCTGGATCGGCTGAAACACGCGTCCATGCACTCCAGGTTTTCCGCAGCGCTCAAGCAGGAGCCGGAGCCGGAGCCGCCGACGACGACGTGTCCCACGGTGTCAGAGGAGCAGGCGGGCAGACACGCGAAAGACCAGGTGGTTAAAAAGCTGGAGTTCGACCAGGAGAAGGCGATGATGCAGACACAGGTGTCAGGAGAGACGGACAGCTTGGATGTCAGGTTAGCGTCCACGTTTTCCGACCGCAGTCCACAGACGGAGCCGGATGTTGCGCAGGGAAAGGGCGGTGAAGCTTCGTCTTTTAAAACGCTGAATGGAGGCTCCCGAGCAGGCGTGGAACTCAACAGCAGAACAGACGACGCGCCGGCGCTAGGCTGTGCACAAACCCTTCCCAAACCAGAGGTGACTCTGGCAGGGGACAATCCTAAGAAGCGAGGGTACGACGACACCGTGGAAAGCAGCAGACCTCAAGAGGCAGCAAACATGGAGGTAGACGCTAGCCCGACCGGTCCGGTACAGGTGAACGGACAAGCTGCCCCTGTAGACTCAGACCCGACGTCCCACTACGAGGCCGGACCGGCGCCTCCGAAGGAGCCTGCCAGGTCTCTCATGAACGGTGGCCTCGCTCAAGACACAGTCTCCGATGCGGTTCACGCGCCTCCCTCGAAGGTTCCCAGGTTGGAGAACCACGTAGCGACGAAAGGGGGCCCTCTGTTGGCCGTCAGTGCGGCGGCTGTATCAAAGCACACGGCAGTGCCCGTGGAAACCGGAGAGGCGCCGTCCGTCAAGCTTCCGTCCTCGAGCTGCTCCAGCCTCAGCAACAACATCTGCAGTAGCATTAGCGAAGAAGGCCTGAAGACGGTCACCCAGGTGACCACCACCACTACCACCAGCACCATAGTGGCCACGGAGTCAAGCGGCACCAGTAACCCTACGTCAGCAAGCACGGCCGTCTCCACCATCTGTACCTCCACCAGGACCACCATCACCCAAGTGGGCACCACGGCAACAGTCTCCAGGGACAGCAAGACCGTTTTCACATCCACGGTGACCAACACCAAGACGGGCCATGGAGGTTCGTCGGTGACCAGCTCCATGACGGTTAGCAAGGAGTACTCCACCAGAGATCGTGTCAGCCTGCTGCGCCTCTCCAAGTGTAAGAAGGTGCGCTCCGGCACTGCTCTGCCCTCTTACCGCAAGTTTGTCACCAAGAGCAGCAAGAAGAGCATCTTCGTCCTGCCCAACGATGACCTGAAGAAGCTGGCAAGGAGAGGGGGGATCCGAGAGGTGCCCATCTTCAACTACAACGCTAAGCCGGCCATGGACATCTGGCCCTACCCGTCCCCCAGACCCACCTTCGGGATCACATGGAGGTAGGCCCATGTTAAGATGAATGGATTTGTGTTTTAATGGTTGTGTTTTAATGGATTCTTAAAGGTTTAGTCAGTGAATGTATGCTAATAGGCATTTTGTTATATTCACCAAATATTTCCCGTAAGGCTGTGAATTGGCAAAACAATAACAAACACTTGTGTAAACTTGCTCAGGGACTTTAAATTAGCTTTAAGCTAAATCGAGTAACAAGCATGTTTCCTCTCTTTTGAAGTTAATGTATTTTGTTCATGGTCCCTTTTTATGAATAAATTAGGAGAAACCTAGACCCGTGTATTCTTTTTAGGGTACAAATGTGGAATTGTGCCTAAAATCCACTCCTACAGGCATAGCTCTAGATGACAGACATGGATCTTGATGACGTTCTAACCAGCGCCTCCTTATGTTTCAGGTACCGTCTCCAGACTGTCAGATCCCTTGCAGGGGTCAGCCTGATGCTGAGGCTGCTCTGGGCTTGCCTGAGGTGGGACGACATGGCTGTCAAGCCTTCTGCTGCCGTGGGCACCACGCGCAAAGGTGGGTCCTTGTTACGCTCCGGTTACCCATGTACCAGACACAGTACTCAGTTACCCATGTACCAGACACAGTATTCAGTACTCAGTTACATGTACCAGATGCAGCATTCAGGGCCTCACATCTGATTGTCTCCACAGAAACCACAGACACAGACATCATCACTACAGAAATCATCAAGCGAAGAGACGTGGGGCCTTTCGGCATCCGCTCAGAATACTGCATCAGGAAGATCATCTGCCCCCTGCACAACAGAGAGACTCCCAAAGGTAAGGGAAGTAAGTGCAGCACGTTGAAAGGCCGTCATAGCCTGCGAGAGAGAGAGAGACAGAACTCTTTAACGCGCCTCCTTTCCCCCTGGCTAATGATGAAGCGGAGACACCCACGCCCCAGAGGAAAGGCCTGCGCTCCAGCGCCTTGAGGCCCAAGAAACCCGAGCCCACCAAGCTGACCGGCCCCATCGCCGTGGAGACCTGGGTGGCCGAGGAGGAGCTGGAGCTGTGGGAGATCAGGGCCTTCGCAGAGAGGTGAGCGACACCTACAAGACGACATGCAGACAACTTGGCTCGCTTAAATTCCTTGGTCCTGCAGAATGCACACACCGTGTGTGTTTAAGTGGCATGTACCATGTGCATATGCAGGCTAGTTTGACAACGTTTCCACTGTCCTCTGTGCTGCAGAGTGGAGAAGGACCCGTCTAAGGTGGGGAGCACCCTGAAGACTGCAGAAGACGTCAAGGCTCACCTCGAGGCTCAGCTGAAACAGGCCAGACTGGCTGCCCAGCAGGTACATTGACCAGGGCATGTACACAGAAACACACGTGTCCACAACTGGGTCGGAATGGAGCGCTTTACAGCTTGAGGACGTGTGATTCATTGTGTAGCCTAACTTTTAACAGCTCAAGATCAACGTCACCTAGTTTCTGATTGGATTAAGAACCTTGCAGCAGTGTTCCCCGCAATATACATATTAAAAAAGGCACTGCTTTCATTGCTCTGCTGTGTCTTCAGAAACGCCTCGAACAGAAGCCCACCGCTACAACGGCCATGTCCTCCACCACCCCCACATCCTCTTGCAGCACCTCTATCACTCCCACTACAGGCCAGAGGGCCGGCCAGGTTCCCCCCAGTGCCAAGATGGCGCTCGCCTCCAAGCTGAACACACCAGTATCCTTCCAGCAGGACAAGAATTTTCATCAGTCATTTGCCTCGTGGGTCAAGCAGGGCCAGAGCAACAACAACGGCACAGGTGAGGGCCTGGACTACTGGGTAGACATTATAAGAGTACATTATTTGGTGGTGCTGGGTCCATGTGTAGTTGTTGTGCCAGCAAGACGTGTTCATGTCAACGTTTGCGTTTGAGAGAGAAGTTACATTGGCCCAAGAGTTTATTGTGGTCATAAACATTTCATTCCTGTTCCACATTCTTTTTAATTCTTTTTTTTTTTTTTTTTTCTGGCAGTGTGTAAGAGCTAGTGTTGGTGCCTGTTGTAGACAGTATTTCATGCAACACACTAGGGCTGCTCGATTATGGACATATTCCTAATCACAATAATTTTGGTCCATATTAAAATCCCCGATTATTTAACACGATAACTCATTGACCCCTGGAAAGATGATGCTGTTACTGCAGGTATAAAACAATGAAACCGTGAAAACTGTGAACTTGTCCTGTTCATCTCTCACTTTAACCCTGGTAGGAGCAAAAGGTTTTGTTGTCATTCAGAACACAAGAGTTTACTTGCAAAGCATAACGTGCAATATAATAGTTTATTCTCTATTTTCATTGTTTTAGTAATTGTTAGGAGACAAAATTAAAATACACAAGTCAATTTGGTAAATGCCATAGCCCTACATCTTACCTGAGCGGAGTTAGTTTACATTTTTTCTCCTCCAATCTATTACTACTACATTCGTCAAAATGTGTTCTGCCCTCTAGCAATTAAATACCATTATTTTTTTGTTGACCATTTTAATGCTCACATAATATTTTTTCTTTTTTTTACGCCCATATATTTATCTTCATTACCCATTTTGGTGGGAATGACTGTTGGTTCTGGGGCCGGTCAGTGGGGTCCAATTTTTATATTTATATTATTACATTTTTCGAAGAAGAAGAAAGTTCCACCAAGTACAGTATGGAGCCCAAAATGCCTTCGTCAAAGTAGCATCCCCATAATTGTCCCACTAAGGGGAAACCCCCCAGTAAGGGAAAACCCCTCGGGGGCCTGTTGTGGTGGCCACCTCTGGCTGTGCGTGACTGCAGCTGGCCTGGTGTGTGTTGCAGCGGGCGCTGTGGCCACCGCGGTTAGCAGTGGCAGCACCACCAGCACCGCCACGTCAGGGCAAACCTACCAGCTCACTGGCAGCTCCGTGACCGTGGCTGGCCAGGTCCTCGCCACCAAGCTACCTCTGCCAGCTAACAGCAAGATTGTCACGCTCAGCATGCCCGACGCTCAAGGAGGTAGGGAGAAAGGACCTTATTCGGATTGGTCTGCTGGTGAATTTGGCCTGCCACATTAGTTGAGACAAGGAGGCATTTTCAACTGTGATGCTGCAATATCTTTTTTATTTTTCTTCTTTTTTTATAAATAAGTCACAGGACGGTCATATTATATACACACACACACACACACACAAAGCACCTACAAACTGGAGAAAAACATTTATTATACATATAAAAAAAAGCAATTGTTTTTCTCCAGTTTGTAGGTGCTTTGTTTTGGGTTTACTGTTGACAACCGTTTGCTATGTTTTCATGCGGAAGGATTTCTCCAATCTAAAGCAATGTTTCTGTGTCCCATCAACAGGTGTCCAGCAGAAAGTCGTGGGCATTTTTCCCTCGGGCCCTCCTGCCAATCTCCGCACCTATAGCACATTACACCCCACCACTGGCAACATCAACCTCAGAGCCAGCACAGCATCCAGCCCTCAACAACAGGTAGAGATGCAGCTACATTATTTACACATAAAGATAAAGATACTGTTAATTGGGTATGGATTTACTGTTACGATTGCATGCTATTTGTCTTTTTCGGTGTTAAATTATTTGCTGAAATAAAACCTTTTGTATATGCCCTGAACATTAATTAAGACTACTTCAAACTCTGATCGACCCCGTCTGCCCTTCCCTCTCTCTGATTGGCTATTTTTGTTGTTTTGTTACGGGATGATCAGATGGTTGGTTACGACGAGATAGCTAAGGGTCAGAAAGCCAATCAGAGAGAGAGTGGACGTGTGTGTCTAACTCAACACAGACGGCGGTAGAGAGAGAGACTAGTGATAGTGATTTATTGTATGCCTATTTTAATTCAAACCTTTACCCGGACAGTCTCTGAGGTTTAGTCGCCAAACGGAAGCTCTACCTGCACTCGGCAGGTGTTAATTTGGGATCCTGATTGTACCTTGATGTTTTCCTCCTGTCCCAGACCGTCACAGTAGCGGGACAGATGCAGCAGACTGTCCAGGCGACAATTGGTATGACAGCAGCCAAGAGTACAGTGCTGACACATCAAGGTATGTCTGCTTGCACGTCTTAGACCCTTGTATTTGATGTGGATTCATCTTTGGTGAACATGTACCGTGCAACTGACCCATCAGCGATTGCTCTGAGTTACTTGGGCTGTACATGCTAACGCTATCCTAACGCTAACTGACGCTTTCCCCATCCAGCCCAGCCCGCATCATCAGCCACCGCCAGCTCCACGCAGAATGGCGCAGGCCAGAGTGCCGTGGGTGCGGCACCCTCGCCCTGTGCGGCTACCCCGGCAACAGGCCAGTCTCCCACAGCTCCGCCCCTCTCTTCCCAGGGCAGCAGACCACAGCAAGGCCAGGTCAAGCTGACTATGGCCCAGCTCATGCAGCTAACGCAGGGGGCTCAGGTAAGCCTGCACCGCTGCTCTTCACAGGAATGTTCTGGAGAGGCAGGGAATTTGACAGTGTTTTGGCTGGAATCATGCGACATCAGGGAATTGTTTAAATTGTACTTGTTGAACGTTACTGTGCATGATGGTACGTTTTGAGATGTCTCAACAAATATTGAAATAATTGCTCTTCTTGTTTACAGTGGTAGTACCGGTAGTACCTATATGAAAATCACCACATTAATTTCCAGTTTGTTTATCGTTACCATGCTGTGTGTCACGCAGACATTGTTTTGGTGGCCTTCATTATAGGTAATGGGAAAGTCAGGGCATTTGACTGTTGTTAGCCTTTCTCTTTGTCGCCTAGTTTCTCTGGTGGCTAACATTGTTCTTCTGTTACCTGCCCAGGGGGGTAACCCAGGTCTGACGGTAGTGATCCAAGGCCAAGGCCAGACCCAAGGCCAGCTGCAGATCATTCCCCAGGGGGTGACCGTGATCCCAGGGCCTGGACAGCAGCTCATGCAGGCGGCCATGCCAAACGGTGACGTCCAGCGCTTCCTGTTCACCCCCATGCCCCTCGCGTCATCAGCCTCAACCCCGCCAGCTGCCCAGAGCCCCTTGTCGGGGATAGCCCCCGCACCGGCCCACGCCCCTACAGCTGTGTCCGCGCCCTCGTCCACTCGCACCCCGGCGCAGGCAGCACCTTCCGCCCCGGCTCCCCCTCAAACCCAAGCAGCTTCCCCGGCCGCGACGCAAGCCAAGCTGGCTTTGCCGGCCTCGGCCCCCGTGTCCGTGCAGAGCCAGGTAGCAGCCCCCGTTCCCCCCCCGGCGTTCATTTCGTCCTCGGGCGTGGCCCAAGTGCAAGGTTTTGCTTTCGCCCCGATCTCGACCCCCGTGCAAAGCCAGGCTCCTGCGTGCGCTGCGACACCGCCAACCCACGCGTCGGTGCCCGTCACGTCCCAGTCCCAGGCGACGCACGTGTTCGCCCCGGCGTCTTTCACCGCGCTGGCGTCGGCCCAAATGCACGTCGGGACTCCTCCCTCGGCCGCAGCACAGTCCCCGGTCGGCGTGAAATTGTCAGCCCCTGGCCCCGGGTCGGGTCCCGCACCCGGCCACATCCCGCCGACGTCAGCCGTCGTCACCCTATCCTCTCCCGCCTACATCACGCTCCCTTCCCCGGCCCATGGCGTCATACACAAAACGATGTCTGCGGTGGTCACACCAGTAACCGCCACCGCCACCACGCCTTCGGTGCCAGGTAAGAACTCTGCGCCCTTGTCGCTAACATCGTACACGCTACCTATGCATCAGTGTGTTAACTGTCTTCCCCCCTCTCTTCCCCCCCTGTAGCTCTGATGCCCAGAGCGGCTCAGCCTATGGGCTGGACGCCGGCCTTCTCCCAAGCCCAGGCTCCCGTTCAGCCGGCCCAGCAGGCCGCAGCGCCGGTGCAGTCCCCCGCCCTGGCGCACGCGTCTGCGCTAGCTAGCGTTCCCGCCGCTTGCCCGGCCCTCGCGCCCACGGCGGTCTTCCAGGGGGCAGCCGCGTCCGCGCAGCAGGCGTGCCAGATGCCGGTGCAGGTCCACGTGAAGACCACCTGCCTGCCGGCATCCTCCATCGTCAGCACAGTGAGAGCGAGCCAGCCCCAGCTGCAGCCCCAGGGCCAAGCCCCTTACCAGGCCCACGTTCAGCTGCAGCCACAGCCTCAAGGCCAGGTGCGGGCACAGGTTCAGATACAGCCCCACATACAGCAGCCCCAGCAGATCCCACACATGCAGGCCCAGGTTCACCCGCAGGTCAGGGTGCAGTTTCAGCCACAGGCACAGATCCTCCCTCAGGGTCAGCAGGCGCCTCAGGGTCAGATTCAACCTCAGGTACAGCCCCAGCTGCAGGCCAGGATACAGCCGCAGTACCACCCGCAGGTGCAGGTTCAGTTCCACCCGCAGGCCCAGCAGCAGACCCAGGCGCAGCCACAAGCCCAGCCTCAGGCTCATTCTCAGGCCCACGCTCACCTGCAGCCACAGCAGCAGGTCCAAGTTCAGTTCCAGCAGCAGCAGCAGCAGCAGCAGCAGCAGCCCCAGGTCCAGTCCCAGTCCCAGGCCAAGGTCCAAGTCCAGTTCCAGCCCCAGAGCCCCAGCCAGCTCCAGGTGCAGTCCCCCATCAGGCACCAGCTCATCACAGTCCCCGGCCTGCAGCAGCCGGTGCAGCTGCTGTCCGCCCTGCCGCCGCACGTGGCGGCGCAGATCCAAGCCCAGATCCAGGCTCAGGCCCAGCAGCAAGGGGGCGTCGTCCCCCAGCAGATCAAGCTGCAGCTGCCCATCCAGATCCAGTCGTCGGGGGGCCAGGTGCAGACCCACCAGCTGCAGAACGTGGTGACCATCCAGGCGCCGGCCGCCGTCCAGGAGCAGATCCACAGGATACAGCACCAACCGCAGCCAAAGAAGAAGAAGCAGGAAACCAAACGGGAGCAGAAGGACCACACCCCGAAGACCGCCAGCTGTGGGGACGGCATCCAGAAACAGGTAAGACCCCCCCCCCCCCGTCACTCCCTCCCTCAGACACACACACACACACTCACAACGTCTTCATCACACTTCATAACCTCCGTGTCGTTCACCTGCAGGCCACGGCGAAGCAGAACGTCGCGGCCGAGCAGCTGAAGCTGAGGAAGTCCCTGGCCGCCGCAGAGCGGGAGGAGAACCAGAGGTTGGCACGACGACGCCCTCCTCCCGCAAGCACTCTCTCTTGTCTGTCACCCTCCAGGGGGAGCGTTGGGGAAACATGTTCTCACGCCCGTCGTCTTTTACTCTCCCCCCCTCCCCCGCGCAGGATGATCGTGTGCAACCAGGTGATGAAGTACATCCTGGACAAGATGGAGAAGGACGAGAAGCAGGCGGCGCGGAGGCGCAAGAAGGAGGAGGTGGTGGAGCAGAAGCGCTCCAAGCAGAACGCCACCAAGCTCACGGCCCTGCTGTACAAGCACAAGGAGCAGCTGAAGGCGGAGATTCTCAAGAAGCGCGCCCTGCTGGACAAGGAGCTGCAGCTGCAAGTGCAGGTCAGTGTGCTGGTGTCGTACCTGTCCCAGGTGAGCTCTGTGCTGGCCCCGCCTCCCCCCACCACCACCACCCCACGTAACCTCCCCCCCCCTTCCCACCCATTGCTCTTTCAGGAGGAGCTAAGGCGGGACATAGCCAGGCTCCAGAGGGAGAAGGAAAAGGCCCGAGCTGCCATCACCCAGGCAGCAGCAGCAGCAGCAGCAGCCGCCGCCGCAGCCAAATCTGCGGCCCCCTCCCCCCACTCCTCCCACGCGGTGACCTCCCCTCCCTCCTCCTCTGCCGCTGCCGCCTCCTTGTCGTCTCACAAGCGCAAGAGGGACGAGGAGCGGGACAAGGACAAGCACCGCGACCGGGAGCGGCACCGCGACAAGGAGAAGAAGCGGGACCGGGACAAGGAGAGGGAGAAGGAGAGGGAGAGGGAGGCGCACAGGGACAAAGAGAAGGAGCGGGACAGACACAGGGAGAAGGAGCGAGAGGTGGACAGGGACCCGGCCCCGTCGAAACACAAGAAGAGGAAGACCATGTCGACTACCTCCAAGGACCACAAGAAGGACACCAAGCTCTATTGCATCTGCAAGACGCCCTACGACGAGTCAAAGTAGGTTGATTTGCTTGAGGACGCACACCTCGTACACGGTGGCCGTTCTACTCTGCCTGTCTGCCTGCTGAAAGCCCTGTTCTCCTGTTGGGAATAGACATATTGCATTTACATGCATGCAAACGTATTTGCACGTATAATGCAGACTATTTGATTTTTCCTAAATGTATCATGGCCATAAACTATGCAAATATTCAAGAAATGAGCTGTGTGCAATTGGGCAATGGCCGTCAAATAATATAAGATGTCCTTTTATTAATCCCCCCTTGGGGATTAATAAAAGTTGGTGTTAGAGCACCTTGCAGTCTCGATCGCAGAGGAGGTCATGCTAGAGTGGCCACGAATTGCCCTGGAATGTAAACCACGACGCTAATGGAACCAAACGGTGGTTTTGTCTTAGGTTCTACATCGGATGTGACCTGTGCTCCAACTGGTTCCATGGCGCATGCGTCGGCATCACCGAGAAAGAGGCCAAGAAACTGGAGGACTTTGTGTGCAACGACTGTAAACGTGGCCAGGAGGGGGGCAGCACAGAAGAGCTGTATTGCATCTGCCGGACACCTTACGATGAAACGCAGTACGGCCCATTTGATATTATGTCCTTTATATGCAAATCCTTTACTGAAAACAAAAGTACTCACATTTTTCCAGTAAGCGCCCAATTCAATTTTTGTCTACCTGAAGGCTTATTTTATCTCGCATGTTTTGACCCGCCGCTATGGTTAAATCTTGACATTTTCTCTCCCAGGTTTTACATTGGCTGTGACCGCTGCCAGAACTGGTACCATGGGCGCTGTGTGGGCATCCTACAGAGTGAGGCCAACCACATAGATGTGTACGTGTGCCCGCAGTGTCAGTCAACGGAAGACGCCATGACGGTCCTCACGCCGCTGACCGACAAAGACTACGAGGGGTTGAAAAGAATACTACGTTCATTACAGGTATGGGATGGTCCTACCAGTGCCAAAATGAATACCACAATAAATGGTATACATTTACATACAGCTTTTGAAAGGGACACAGGGGAATTGGCATGCCCAAGTATTAATTATGTATATAAGGTGGATGTTTGTACACTTTACGCTTTGTCGATTTCAACAGTCTCACAAAATGGCATGGCCTTTCCTTGAGCCGGTGGATCCGAACGACGCTCCAGATTATTACCGTGTGATCAAGGAGCCGATGGGTAAGAGCAGATCCTCCATCGTGGCTTGAATGCACACCCGAATCTGTGCAAAAGCCAAGCATTTAAAATTTAGCACATTTTCAATATTTTCAATACACATCGTTGAACTATCCTTGATGTACTAAGTTATGGTTAATATAAAGAATAATGAATATAATGTATATGTGGTGATTGTATTGTAGTGAAATGGATAGATAATATGGTATTACTGTTTCCTTGTAGACTTTTCCACAATGGATAGCCAATTGCAAAAGCGGCATTACCATAAGCTTACGGAGTTTGTGGCAGACCTGACCAAAATCTTTGACAACTGCCGCTACTACAACCCCAACGATTCACCCTTCTTTCAGTGTGCTGAGGTCTTGGAAGGCTTCTTTGTGCAGAAGCTTAAAGGTTTCAAAGCGAGCAGGTAATGTTAAGGCCTCCTTTGCTAGTGGCTGTGCTCCTGTATGACCTCCCAACTTTCTGTCACCTCTAAGACTATGGCTGTGGTCTACATTGGCTGACTCAATCATTCTGTCATTACATTTTCAGTTTAGCCTGCTGTGATGAGCCTATAATTTAAAGTTTTGGTTTGTTTGACTTTTCCGTGTTTTTCATAATTCAGCATCAGTCACAATTGGTCTTCCATGTAGTGATCTGTACTGTATATAGTCATGCATTTGTTTTTGTTTGTTTTCTCCCCTGTATGTGTTATATACAGTTTACTGTACAGTTACTCGTTTGTTGGTTGTTTCTCCACCTTACTAAAACCAACAGATCGGACTAGTTTAGGCTTTTCTTTTCACAAGCATTGCCAGATTTGGAACTTCACGTCTGTATCGTGCATCACCTTGCATTTTTGCCTGATCACCTGTGTTGCATGCCTTTTATTCATTCCATCCCATTCTCTCTTTCTTACAGATTGTCAGATTCATAAGTCGGCCATTGTAGCTGGAGTCTTGAGATGGATGCTGGGGTCTCATAGTAAAATTCATGGAAATCTGCTGTTTCATGAATGGCAGATAATTTTTGATTTAGGTTGAATTAATACATCTACATACCTGCTACCAAAATTAATCATATACAGTTCTAGATAATAGAATACAGTTCTAAATTCAGAAATCAATGCAGCAGCCATGTTTACGTGTTTCTAAAGTAATTGAGGGATATGCATATGCTTAATTATTTTCTTTTATCAATTCACACTTGTTGGCCATAACATGCGAGCCATAGCAGTAGCTAAGGGATTACAGCAGTGTGTGTTTAGTTATTTTATTTATTGTTGCTGATAACAATCTGAGTTTAATAGGTTAGTATGTTATTGTGACCTATGTAAAGCTGAATATTTTATCATGGATACATATATATCTGAGGTTTTGTATGTTACATCCTCGTGTCATTTGTTTCTCAATGTTCAAGGGGCTCTAAGTTAATATACTTTTAATAATATGCAACATTTGGAGGTATATAACTTTGTAATTGTTTGAGTGTTTTAAATAATTGTAAAAGTGAAATCCTTTCATAAAGGAATATTTTTTATGATTCATAGTCAAAGTTCAATGAAAGAAAAAAACATGGTATTATTCCTTGTTTTATCTAATTTTATAATTGTCAAGGAATTTTTCAACAATAATAATTATAATAACAATAACAAAAGCATTCCCGTAAAATTACATGAACATGGCTGCAGTAACATCTGCCGACCCCTTTGCATCCACTTTTGTGTCATTGCTTTGTTCATTGAATTGTTAGAATTAAAGTTTCTGACAATATGAACATCTAAAGAAATGCACAGGGTTCTTAACTGACCCATCTCTCCACATTCCATAGGTCTCATAACAACAAGCTACAGTCCTCTTCAACCTCATAGAACGCACCACACATTGCTCAAATAAAATGAATGCACTTGCCAAGAAAATGGCTTTTACTGAACAGTAAACCTTTTTGGGTGGCAGAGTGCCTCATCCTGTGCTTTGGAACAGCAACTCCCTAAAGACTGTCAATACAAGCTGCAGTGCTGCTGCTTCCACAGAACTGTAGGATGGGCCTTCCTTCTTCTCAGTCCCAATTAAGAGGACCTTTCCGGCCTGTTTTGGCAGTGGGACTATTGAGGAGTGTTCCAAAAAAAAGGCATTTCAGAAGAAAGTTTACCTCTGAGAAAAGACTCCTAAGGAGCTCTCACATTTCCATGTACTTTATTTTTTGATTCAAACCGGCTTTCACATTTTTGCCCGTTGAAAAGATCAGACCATTATCATGGTCATCATGACTAAGGAAAAGTAGGATTTTGCATACTGAATCACGCTAGCTGAGTTTTACTGAGCGTAATGTATCAGATGTTTTGTGTCTGAACTCAAAGTGGAGTGACTTTCTTCCAATTTCAACTCATTGCTTTGTTTAAATTGGCATGGAAGACTTGGATCTCAACATGACCTGTTTGGACATAATGTAGTTTGGTCAAGATTCTGTAGCCTACTGAAACCAATAGGTTTTTATAATTGGTTTGCTCTTCATTAATGGCTGAATGGGAAGACTTAAACATGTATTTGAAGGTATCATGTCCTGTTTGTAAAAATGTGTCAGATTTTGACTTTTCTTTTTCTTATTTTGTATTACGGCTGAAGAAATATTGATGTATATGAAACATAATAAACGGATACACTTCCACTTTATCTATTCCCTTTGGTGCAGTACTTTTTTGCACCATGACACATTTAATGTGTATGGCTGTAGTTGTATTAGTCATGTAGAAGCAATTAAGTTTTGCTTGAATAAATTGATTAATTTTGATTAATATAATGTGATTCTTAAAATGCAATAACTTTATGATTAGTTCACTCACTGTTCTTATAATCTGCTAAATGGTAAATGCCATAAATGTGAATGTTGGACGAACATCAGACAGACCAAAGACCAATGAAATCACGTTCAAAAACAAACGCCAGACCGAAAGACCAATGAAATCACTTTAAAACACAACTAGGAGTCTAAATGGTTTCCAAAGACCCCGTTGTACTCTCGCGATAGTAGGCATGTGACAACACTTCCTTGTGCGCTTTGTGATTTTTCAAAAAAGCCCAATGAGTGGAAGCCGTCAGATGCTTTCCCTTGAACAGCCCAATCAGCGAGCTTTGTTCCAGAAGTTTAAAGGTCTGAACAGCCCTTTCTATACCAGACATTTTTTCACTACGAACAAGGTAAGGATCAGCACATTTTTAAAATAATTTATTCGATTCACAATAAATGACCTACAATTTTGATGTCCCCTTCCCCTTCTTTACATGCTTGCAGTGTACATTCTCTGCAAATTGTGTAGCCTGATTAGTGTTTTGTCATTATGTAGTTTGACGTTTTTAGGTTTGCATGTCGGCATGATTAAACGTGGGTTAACGTTTCAATTGTTTTAGGCATAATACCAGAATCCTTCGACTTCCCTGTTGATTAAAACATTCCAATTGGTTTGAAATGTCTGAGAATACCGCACGTCTGACTCAGTTCAAGAACAAGGGCAAAGATGTCAATGTGAGTTAACTTTTCAACTGGTATACCGGTACCGTACAGTGCAAATGTAAGAGCATGCTTCAAGACTCATTTGGCGAGCCATATCTTCACTTTCATTTGTGCTTTTAATTTATTCACGAAGGAGCTTCGACGCAGGAGAGTCGAAGTGAATGTAGAACTTCGCAAAGCAAAAAAGGATGACCAGATTTTCAAAAGAAGAAATGTATCTATTTTTCCCGATGAAGCAACCTCTCCTCTTCAAGAGAAGAGCCAGAATAGTCAGGTAGGAAGTCATTATATGATGACTAAGTATCGCAAATTAAATATTATGTCCTGTAATGCCTCATGTTATGTTTCATGTACAGACCACAAGACAATGGACAGTTGAAGAGATTCTGGTTGGAGTAAATGGCACCAATCTTGAGTCCCAGCTCCAGGCTACTCAAGCTGCTAGGTAATATTGGTGACGTGTGTGTGTGTGCGCGCATTTCATTCAAGTTAATTTATGCCCTTATTGAAATCACTAACAGCTCAGCTGGTTCCAATACATTTTAAACAAAAACACAGCCCCTAACACTTACAGCCTGTTCTTATTCAAATTGCTTAAAGATAATTATAGCATTGGGAGAGGTGGCTTTTCTTCTATTATAAATGCAGGTGAGCATGTACACAGTAGTGTTAAACACAGATTGTTCTGCCATGTTTACCGCAGGAAACTACTGTCACGTGAAAAGCATCCACCCATTAACAACATTATAAGTGCTGGGCTTATCCCCAAGTTTGTTGCCTTCCTCGGGGTGGTGGATTCTCCTCCCATCCAGTTCGAGGCCGCTTGGGCTTTAACCAACATTGCCTCTGGCACATCGGAGCAGACAGCCGCCGTTGTGGCAGGAGGGGCCATTCCTGCTTTCATCAGCCTCATCACATCCCCCCACCCACACATCAGCGAGCAAGCTGTCTGGGCTCTTGGCAACATTGCTGGTAATCTTTTGAAAAACTGCAAGAGTGTTATTTCTCTCCTAATGCACAAGGACATTATTAGCGATGATTGCACGTTTAAAATTGTACATGTTATTTGTTCAGGTGATGGATCCGCCCTCAGGGATACAGTCATAAAGCATGGAGCCGTGGCCCCTCTACTTAGTTTGCTAGCCGTCCCCGACCTCTCTGTGTTTACTGTAAGTAAAGGATGTGAACCACAGAGCTCCAGGAAACTATTTAATAATAATAATAATAATAATTAATAATAAAAATAATTAATAATAAAAATAATAATAATACATTTGTCCGTCTACTTTCTGACTTCTTCACTTCCTACCTAGATATGGATTGGATGTGCTGGTTCAATTTTGAACCAATGCTATTCATCTTGGTTGCCACTAGGGGGTGCTATAATGTTACCTCATTTAAATATTTTTTTGTTCCACCATGTGTGCAGTCTGGCTACTTGAGAAATGTTACCTGGACTCTGTCAAACCTCTGCCGCAACAAGAACCCCTCCCCTCCTCTGGCGGCAGTGCAAGAGATCCTTCCAACTCTCATCCAGCTCCTTCACCATAATGACAAGGAGGTGCTGGCTGATACCTGCTGGGCTGTGTCCTACCTGACAGACGGCTCCAATGATCGCATAGAACTGGTAGTCCAGACCGGCCTGGTTCAACGTCTGGTGCAGCTGCTTGGCTCTGGCGAGTTGTCTGTTGTGGTATGTAACAAAACATGGATAATGTGTGTGTTGTAGTTATGTTGTATGGGTTTAAAAAACTTTTTTTTTTTTTTTGTCATTACAAGCATTGTGTTTTTTTATCATTGTCATCAAATGTATACACTTGGCATCAATTATTTTGACATGGCTCTGATTTTTACACAACCATAGAAATGTGAATTTTTCATAAAATTCAGTGAATCTGATGCTTACAATTAGACAAACCATTTGTACAGCATCAGACTCTAGCCAGTAATTGCATAGTTTTACTTAAAGATGTGTTAAACCCTTGTCAATTTTGCATCCACACCTAAGTTAAGCATCAGCAGGGCTACTTAATTTTGACATGAAGAAGCTAGCAATCAGGCTGATAGTCTCCTTAATTTGCTGTTTTTGTTTAATTCAGTCAATCTTGCTTTCAGACACCCTCTCTGCGTGCTATTGGTAATATTGTGACCGGTACGGATGAGCAGACCCAAGCAGTTCTGGACTCAGGTGCCCTTGCCATGTTTCCCCATCTGCTGCGCCACCAGAAGGGCAACATCCAGAAGGAGGCATCCTGGACTCTGTCAAACATCACTGCAGGCAAAGATTCTCAGATCCAGGAGGTCATCAATGCAGGCCTGGTTCCACACCTGGTTGAAGTGCTTCGACGAGTATGTGTTGGATTTACTCTGTTTTCGAAAGTCTGTCGCACTTAAAATGTTGACATGGTTTGACTATGTTGCATTTTCTGTTTTTATTATCCCAGGGTGATTACAAAACTCAAAAAGAAGCTGTGTGGGCCATTACAAATTTCACCAGCGGGGGCACTGTTGAACAAGTTGTATATCTTGTTCAAGCAAATGTGCTGGAGCCTCTCCTAAATCTACTATCAACCAAGGACAGCAAAACTATCCTAGTCATCTTGGATGCAATAACAAACATCTTCCTGGTGGGTACACGTTGCAATTCACCCATGCTTAATTAATGCTCTTATATGCCATGTTTTTATTTTTACACATTATCACATCTGTTTTCCCATTAGGCTGGAGATAAGATTGGTGAATCAGAAAAGCTGTGCCTTATGATTGAAGAATGTGGTGGTCTGGACCGGCTTGAGGCTCTGCAGTCTCACGAAAATGAGATGATTTACAAAGCTTCTCTCAACCTAATAGAAAAATATTTCTCTGGAGAGGTATGTTTCTGTTTCTTTGTTAGTGTTTAATTGTACATTTTTATTGCATTTAACTTTATTTTTGTATTTTATTTAAAAGGAAGAAGAAGTCCAGTGTGTAGCCCCAGAAGCTACCAATGATGGTTACGCATTCCAGATCAGTGAAAATGAAAGCACTTTCAATTTCTAAATTCCTCTTTCAGCAGACTTGCTGCTAATGTTTGTCCTTCTTTATGTTTGTGATGGAACTGTCCTGTTTTGTATGTAATGTACATACTGTTTTAATGATGTGACTGTAAATAAAGTCTTTGATCATGAACATTTTCTTTTTTTGGTAAGCTATGCTTGCCAATTGGTGTTTGGGTGATTTTACAGTAAGGACATATATTTTAGTGAGCATGATCCTGTGTGGTGGGAAAATAAATGTAATGTCAATGAGCCACTCGGGTAAAACTTTTAAAATTTCACATTGCTAACTACGATTCACTACCATGTGAAATGTTTAGAATCTACTATTGTTATATGATCCCTGTATGTTTCAGAAATGCATAGTAAAGAAGTGCCACATGTAACACAAATGTACACTCCCCGTAATATGTCGTCACTGGGCAGCTAGTAGCAGACTAGTCTGTAGAAGATCTGAAAGGCGCAAGAGAGCTCAACAGTTCATCTCTCGACTGACTGCGGAGAGCATTACTCCGCCGGTAGGTTATTTCTGAAGATGTGAAGAGTCGAATACGCCAGCGACGTCATCCGAATGTAGCAGAGGGAATTATTTAATGCGTGGCATTTCATCATATGCACTTCGCGAGATTCTATCCTTTTTTTTCCCCCCCCGTAGCATTTGTGCGAGAGAGTGATCGTTATGGCAGTCGGGTCCACATCCGGGCCACAATGCATTGACTCCATTATTGTCTGAAACTGGGGAAGACAAACCTTGCCTTTTATTTTTAAATACAGTTAATGAAATATTTGTATTACGTATAGCCAAGGCTGGGTCCAAGAGGATATGTCTAACCACGGAGTTCGGCGAAATGGCCCGGTAAAGCTCCGTTTAACAGGTACGGTACTGTAGCTATGTTTTTAAATCCCCAAATATGCTTCTCCCCACACTAGTAAAGCAGGCTTGGTGTATTTCCTGGAGTTACATAGGATTCTGTGCATATGTGTAATCACATGTGAATTTACTACATGTTATATGTTGTGGGGTGATATGTTTAGGTTTTGGTATGTTTATCAATACCATTACATCTCAATTGTACAGTGTTCTGAAGACATTACATGTGGATTATTATTCTAGGAAATAGTCTGACCCATCTGATTGTCGCCAGCAACCAGCAGCATTACTGATCCTAAATGGTACAGCTGAGCCAGGAACAACACGGATCCCTGGATCATTATTGTGTTGCTTTCCGTTAGACATGTTAGGCGTTTATTAACGGCACGGAGAATATATTAGCAATACAAATGCGTAACATACTCGTTACGAATGCGTGCAGTTAAAATGAACGTCATACGTTTTTCGCAGTATGGGTTTCACAGACCTGGTAGTAGACAAAGTTAGCTAGCCAACTTTAGCCTAGCTAGTCAGTCAATGTGTGTATTGGCTATCATCAACGTTTTGCAATGGCAAAAGGTTATTCTGAATAACCTTTTTCCGATGACTGGATGTACAGTAGTTACTCATTTGTTGCAAAACTGATATCAGTTTCACCACAATAGGATCATTTTTTTTCTCTGCTCTTGAACAGTTTCTTGTTTGGTTGTATTGTTTCAACCAAAGAACTATATGTTTCAATCAGTGAAAATGTTTACACGAGAAAAACACTGTTTTGATTGTAAGAAGAGGACGACTGCTGCTGTTTGCTGTACCTCCGGAATAAGACAGAATTCGATGCCTGTATTCTACCGGGGAGGGCCAAATTACATATTTAGGATGGTGCAGTTTTTGTATCAAAATAATTATTGTATGGAATACGAGAACATAACAATGCTCTCTTTTTTTAGCCTAAATGTGCAGTTTTCCAAGAGAGGAAACACTAACCAGCTCTTTATTGTCTGCAGTGTCCATCAGTTTGCCCTAACAGTAAGACAGATCATTTGTTGTTGTTTTTATAAACAACATATTGAGAATTTGAACAGGAAAGTTCAATGAAAGGAAATACACATTTATTGTGGATAAGGATTTAGTTGTACCCACTGGTGTGCATGTTTAAATCCAGCATTTCATTTTTCAATAAAGGGCCTTTGACTACAGTTTGATCAATAACATATTCAAACTTCTAAGCAAGCATTTCAAGTTAATTATTCAATACTTTTGACAAAAAGGGCGACAACTGGGCTGTAGTAGAGCAGGCGATAGGTGATCAAGAACTTTATGGTTCGAACCCCACTAACTCCTCACAAAGTGTTGAGGTGTCCTTGAGCAAGACACCTAACCCCAACTGCTTCCGGTGGTCAGGTGTCCTTGCATGGCTGAAATCACATCGGTGTATGAATGTGTGTATGAATGGGTGAATGAGGCAAATAATGTAAAGCGCTATATAAATGCAGTCCATTTACCAACAAAAAAACATTAATAGTCTGGACTGAATCATCCTGCTATACTTAATTAACAATAATTTGTCCAGAGGGGCATGGTGCAAATACATGAATCAAATTACTTATCTCCTCAGCAGTGGATGTGCCACTATTTATAATGTATTTCTTTCTCAAAATCATTATTTTTGCATATTGTTGTGCTGTGTATCTCTGTTTGTATGTTTTCGTGGAGACATTTCAATTTGTGGTTTAGATTACTTTGCTAGTCTGCAAATTAGTCATTCCAGGTTAAGATGGACTGCAGTGGTCTTTTAAAAGAATTCTAAAAATGCAAGTCTGTGAAAAGTGGAAAGCCAGAATTTCACAAAGCTCCTCTCCTCCTAGTTCAGGGAGGGTGACATTGTACAGGTCTCCAGTGCAAACCGTAGTCCCAACTGTGGAGGGTTCTGGAAATATGACTTGTTTGCTTGATTAACTATAAGCTGTTTCTTCATTCTTAATTTTTGTTAGGTTATATATTTCATATGTAGGCCAGTGTCATTTGTGTTTATCTCATGTAAGGTTTCTAGGGAAAGCCTGCCTTTGCAATATTGTCACGTCATGCATATACAGTTACAAGAAAAAGTATGTGAACCCCTTGGGATTACGTGGAGTTTTGCATGAATTGGTCATAAAATGTGCTGTGAACTTCATCTAAGTCACAACAATAGAAAAACACAGTCTGCTGAAAATAATACTACACAAACATTAGATGTTGCCA